>PVIJ01012744.1:0-48244 GCA_004024925.1 Scalopus aquaticus
GGGAGAGGGGAGGATAAGGGCACAAAATGGAATAGAAAAGAATACAAAGGACCATGGAGATGGATCACGGGTGAATTGGTGGTGGGCTACCCAAGGGGAATATAAAATGTAAAAGACATAAATAACAATAATTTAAAAAATAAATAAATTTAAAAAAAAATTAAAAAAATAAATAAATAAAATCTGCCTATACTAAACGCAACTTAAATATGGCAAATACACTATTCCCTGTTCCCTTACCCATACCAGACATAGCTAATTGATGGCACATCTGCTGAAGTATGAGAATCCTTTTCCACATATTGTTCCAGACAGACTATAAATTAATGAACCTGGCAACTAAGATCAAACCTATTTATTTTTCTTCACATAGCTCTTTATTAAATGCGACATTTTAATGTTGATATGTTTGAGAAATGGAAAAAACCCAGCAGGTGACAGAAAGGTAAAGCAGTTCAACAACAGTAGTAATCTCATCTAATTATTTGTAGAAGAAAGAAAAAAAAATTTAGAGACCTTAAGTAGAAAATAAATGTTTTCCAATATTGGTTAAGCAGTCAAATATGCTGGATTTATCCTTCAGACACTCTTATCATCTCTTGTATCAATAAACAAATTTCACTGTTTCTGAAGGTTATAACTGCACTACCCAAAAAATATTTTAGGGCCTCCCTGGTGACGCAGCGGTTAATTGCTGCACTGTGGAGCTGTCAGGGCGACCGAGAGTTCGACACTCAGCCAGGGAGAGTCCCATATGGCGCAGCAGACCTCTCCTGCCTCACCCGCTGCTCTCCTCAGCAGTGTGCTTCAGTCTATCTGCCTGTTCTGCTCCCCGCTCTGCTTCTGATGAACCTTCTCGCCACCCCACGCCTCTAGCCTATACCCCAGCTTGTATGCATGAATAAATAAATCGTAAAAAAAAAATTTAGTTTCTCTAGCTGCTGTGCTGATAATAGGGTGTCAGAAAACAGGGAAAATAGGGAAACAATAATCAAGGTAACCGGTGAACTTAGACCTTAGTGATTATTACTTTTATGAAAAAGAGGAAACAGGATTTTCTGACATATTGCATAGAGAGTTAAGAGAAGAGGAAGAGGACGAAGAGGAAGAGGAGGAGGAGGAAGAGGAAGAAAAAGAAAGAAGGGAAGAGGATTAGGATGAGGAGGAGAAGGCAGAGTGATCAAGGTTTTGGCATGAAGAACTAAAAGGATGGAGTTGTCATTTACAAGACAGGAAACATTGTGGAGAAGCATGTTAAGCATTTAGAGAGAACCAGAAGTTCAGTTCTGGCCATATACACTTGAGTGGTAACTGTATAATTGACATTTAATGTTACAAGGTCATATAATAAAAGGCATCTATGAAAGATTGATAGTTAACATCAAACTTAATGGTTTAAGGCTGAAAGCTTTCTACTTAAGATCAGGAAAGAGAAAGAATATCCACTTTCACCACTTCTAGTTAATATTGTGCTTGAGATCTTAATGCCTTAAGACAGGGTTTATGGGGAAAAAAAGGAATACAGAATTTAAGAGAAGAAGTAAAGCTGTATTTATAGATGATGTATTTGTCTACATAGAAGATTACATGGAATCTACAAAAAAAAAAAAACAAAACCTGTAAGTATAAGTGAGCTTAGCAAAGTTGTAGGATAAAAGTCAATATTCAAAATTAACTGCATTCCTATATACTGGCAATGAACAAACAGAGATCAAAATTTAAAAACAGTCCCACTTACAAAAACATCAAAAGTATTAAAGTCTTAGGAATAAATTTGACAAAAGAGATATAAGATCTATACTCTAAAAGCTCCAAAATGCTGCTCAGAGAAATTAAGGAAGACCTAAATATATCTCTTCCTAATATAGAGCAAAGAAGGTGCAATATGGCTAGATGTCAGTTGTCCCCAAATCATACTACAGACTAAACAGAATCCCTATCAAAATCTCAATCAGTGTTTTGAATAGAAATTGACAAACCAATACTACAATTGATATGGGAATACAAAAGAAGCTACAAGAGCCCAATTTTGGGGGGGAAAAAGTTGGAAGAGTTGTAGTACAAAAGTTCAAGATTTATTATAAAGCTACAATGATCAAGACAGTGTGCCATGCAGGCAAAAGGACAGACATAGAGAAACAGAATAGAAAGTCCATTTGCTCAAAATGGATCACAAACCTAAATGTAATCTAATCTGTAAGTTAAAACTGTAACTGTAAGTTAAAACTTTAAAATGATTAAAGGAAAATAATGAAGAAAATTTTGGGGGTATTAGGTTTGGCAAAGATTTCATAAATAATAAGCAAAAATCTTAAATTATAAAAGTTAAATTGATTTAATCAAAATTTATAAGTTTTGCTCTTTAAAAGACAATACTAGGAAAATGAAAAGGCAAGTCACAGATTGGGAGAAAATACTGGTGAAATATATATCACAAAGAACTTGGAGCTAGAAAACATAAAGAACTCTTACAATTCAAGTAGAATAATAAACAAAATTCAGCAAAAAATGGACCAAGGATCTGAATAAACACTAAAGGAAAAAGATATATGGATGGCAAATAGCACATGAAAAATTCATGTGTTATCATTATTCATTATGAAAAGACATTAAATTATGAATACCATTTCAAACCTATCAGAATGGCTAAAATTTAAAGACTAACCATACTGCCAAGTAGCGGAGAGGCTGTGGAAGAAGTATACTGTCAGTGAAAATGTAAAGTGTTATAACATCTTTGAAAAAAAAAAATGGGTTGTAGTTTCTTATAATAATAAAAATACACCTATTCTATTACTTAGTCATTCTTCCTAGGTATTAACTTAGGAGAAATGAAAACTTATGTCCAAACACTTACACATGAATGTTTACAGAATATTTACTTACAACAGCTAAAAAGAAGAAATAACTCAAATGCCCACCAAAAGGAAAATGGATTAACAGCAGATACTCAGCTCCAACTGGTTGCTGCCTTTGGGGAATGTAGGCCATGTGTTATCAGTTTTCAGATATTTTTTAAAAGTCTAAAATCCAAAAAAGGATGGGAAAGCTCCCAATGTGTGATATTGATGACTTATTTAAATTACAGGCACATTTTGTTTTCCTATGCTTCAGTTTATTGAGCTTCACAAATTGACAGTTTCTGGCAAAAAGATTATGACTTGCTGAAGGCTCAAGTGATGGTTAGCATTGTAAGCAATAAAGCATTTTAAAATTAAGGTATATACATTTTTTTTAAGACAACGCTACTGCACACTTACTAGATTACTGTAGTGTGTGTATATAAGTTTTGTATGCATTGGGAAACAAAAAATTCACTCCTTTTATTGAGCCATTTGCTTTATTGCAGCTGTGTGGAATCAAAATGGCAACATCTCCAAGGTGTGCCTGTTTTTAAAATACTAAGTGGGTCAAACAATCTTGCTTTTGAGATAATATCCTTGGGCCAAAAGACTATGATCTCTAGAGAAAAGCTCAAATAAAACTCATAGACATTTGGGACAATATTAAAACCTGTAATTTAAACTGAAAAAGAAGAGGAAAAAATATTCACACTGGATAGATTCTTCCTATTAAATTCTTTAAGCTCAAAAATGCTGAAATACTTTTATGTGAATAAATTTAAATAACTAAGTTCTAAGTTTAAACTTTGGCTAGTATTTCTCAAAATGCAGAATAGTATGGCAAGTTAATAGGTATATGATGAAAACAAGCACATATACACAGTTATGTTTCTTTACTGCAGGCTTCTCAGCACTTAATGCATAACAAATTTTCTGACACTTCACAGGTAGCTACAGTATATTGTGTTTATTAACTACGGATCCCTTTTAAATACAGAAGTCTTTTGTGTTGCACTTTATGGAATATTGGTTTAACCCAAGAAAAAGCTTAATTCAATGTTTGCAATAAGCATAAGCCAAAAACTAAGTAAGAAGCAGAGTTAATAATACATTTGATTTGTTCTGTAGCTATTCTGTAAAAAATACTGTAGCTTTACAGCTCATAACCAGGTCTTAATTTTGAATTCAACTAGTAAAACAAATTCCTGTTTAAAGGACCTATCGTCCTGTCTGGCTTAGTGCTATCAATTTGAAAAGTTGATTGAGGGGCCTCCCTGGTGGTGCAGGGGTTAAGTCTCAGAGGTATCAAACTGTCACCAACCACTGTAGCACAAGTTCCATCCCAGTCAGGGAGCTGACCCACAATGTCCAGCAGACCTCTCCTGTCTCTCCAGCTTCTCCCCTCAGCACTTTATTTCAGTGGATCCACCTGTTCTGCTCCCCACTCTGTCTCTGGTGAATCCTCTCACCCCCTGCAACCTCTGGCCTACACCCCAGCTCTTCTACTCATAAATAAATAATAAAAATCTTAAAGAAAAAAGTTGATTGAGATATATATTACTTCCCTTAGTCATAAGACAACACTTTAAAATTCCCTTGCAAAAATTAGCAAAGCAGGGCCTCCCTGGTGGCGCAGCGGTTAAGTGCTGTGCTATGGAGCTGTCGGCAGCGGCAACGTGAGTTTGACGCCTGGCCAGGGAGATTCCCATATGGCACGGCAGACCTCTCCTGCCTTGCCTGCTGCTCCCCTCAGCAGTATATCCGAAGATCTGCCTGTTCTGCTCCCCATTCTGTCTCTGGTGAGCCCTCTCGCTGCTCCACGCCTCTGGCCTGTACCCTAGCTTGTATGCATAAATAAATAAATCTTTAAAAAAAAATTAGCAAAGCAAATTTAAGTAACATACAAAGTTATTTTGGCATGA
Source organism: Scalopus aquaticus (assembly GCA_004024925.1). Lineage (NCBI taxonomy): Eukaryota > Metazoa > Chordata > Mammalia > Eulipotyphla > Talpidae > Scalopus > Scalopus aquaticus. The sequence goes on from PVIJ01012744.1 coordinate 4,766, forward strand.
GAGAAAACTAAGTAAAAAATACTAGAAGCTACAAAAAAAATTTACCGACTATGATTATATATAAAGGTATAGCCAAAACTAGACCCATGAGAAGTTACACCTATTTAACACGTAAGCAAAGGTATGAGACATGTAAATCATCTTCTCTCATCCAATACCTGTTTACGATTTTAAAATTTCTAGAGCCAATTCTATTTTTTACTTTCTACAGGTTATATGTTGAATGTTATAATTATTAAAACCTGAAAAAGTAAATGACCCTTTACTATAAGATGATGAAAAAAAAAGAATTGAGCAGTGCTTTGTTACAGTAGTGTAAATAAACCTAAGACAAGTATATAAAATTAAGGAGTGCTTTTTAAAAAAAAAACATTTATTTTATTTATTTATGAATACAAGAACTGGGGTGTAGGCCAGAGGTGCGGGTGTGTGTGTGTGTGTGTGTGTGTGTGTGTGTGTGAGAGAGAGAGACAGAGAGAGACAGAGAGAGAGAGAGGAGACTCACCAGATACAGAGTGGCGAGCAGAACAGGTGATTCACTGAAATACACTGCTGAGGGGAGCAGCGGGCCTGGATGGAACTCGAGCTGCAGTGGCTGATGATAGCTTGACAGAGCTGAGACTTAACCCCAGTGCCACCAGAGAGGCCCAAGGATTGCTTTCTAAAAAGTCCTTTCATTCCTCTAGAAATATTTCAGCCCTACTTACATGACTGGCTTTTAACTAAATATGTATATACACATTAATTCTTCAAACATATTTATAGTTAATACTTTTTCCACAAGTATAAAGAATATTCAGATCATTTCTGGACCTTTTCTTTGGAACTCCACTCCATATCAAATTCATAATCAATATTATGTAGGATAAAACTGCTTTACAAAGAGATAAACTAAGAAAAGCAGTCCAAAGTCAGAGTGAGGGAATACCAATTAATCTTCTCTTAAACTATGGCCAGTTACCTAAATGATTATACCAATATTTCTCAATGTTTGTCTGCATCCTTATAAACTAATTACGTAAGTTACAAGATTGAATAAAGAATCTAGCTAGAAAAATGGCCAGCATTTATTAAATCAGAAACCCATGGACTACCAAAAAAAAAAAAAAAAAAACAAAAGAATGTACCCAAAAAAACCCACAAAAACACAAAACAAAACCCAACAAGCAACAAAGTGTCTTAATAAGACAACGTTACATAAGTTACAAGATCATTGGATTTCCATTTTCATACCTTTAAAAAAGAGAAAAAAAAACACCTACAGCAAAGGCTACTATAAGGATCAATTAAGATAACAGATGTGAAAGCACTGTAAGTTTTAAAGATCTACACAAATATGATGAAACAACAATAAAAACGACTACTGATCTACTGATCTGATTCACTCAATAAGGGAACAACAGCTCACTGTCTCATGAGTCAAGGTATGATGCTCTGATATTTTCTGCTTTTAAACAAAGGAATCAAATGTCAAAAAAGTTAAGATATCTGCTTTAATAAGTTAGTTTCTTTGTTAGATCTTTGTTAAACAGAGACAAGTTTGTTATGTGACACTTTTTAAAAAAGATCTATTTATTTATGCATACAAGCTGGGGTATAGGCCAGAGGTGTGTGAGGGGGGTGGCGAGCGGATTCACCAGAGACAGAGTGGGGAGCACAATAGGCAGATCGACTGAAGGACACTGCTGAGGGGAGCATGGGGCAAGGCACGAGAGGTCTGCTGTGCCATGTGGGCAACTCCCTGGCTGGGGATCGAACTCGTGCTGTAGTGGCTCTGGAAAGTTTCACAGTGCTGCGTTTAACCCAGTGAGCCACCAGGTAGGCCCTATGTGGCATTTTTAACCTACTTTTAGATAAGGATATTCCCTTCCTCATTTAAAAAAGTTAAGGATCTCAGAAAAAATGGTAAAATTAAATAAAATAAATTTGTTAAGTAACAAGGAAATAACATTATTAAAAAAAATCAAAGCTAAAAATAAATGGAACATGAAATAGATCACCAGAAATAGAAAGACGATATTGGTGAGTTCCATGAATTAATATAAAAAAGTCAGTAAACAGACATTATTGTGCATGCATTATTTTAAAGGGACAGTATCAACATATAAATATTCTCTGAACTGGAATACCTTCCAGTTCTTATCGACTACAATGTATATATGTATACATAAGTATGTATACATATTTCTGTATTATTTTTATTTTAAAATAAATTGCCTCAAAATTTTTTTCCAGGAAAGTACACAAAAAGTAATTCAAAACAGACTGTTCTATCAGGGAAAAAGATTTAATCTTGTTAAAAGATACACTATAATATTTTCTATGTTCTGGACAGTAGACTTAACAGTCATAGAAATAAAAAATAGCAATCTAAGATTACCAAATATTCCTCTTTAATTAAGGAATTTTTACATCGTGAAACAAATGTCAAGAATTTTTTTACCAGGCAGAAGAAATATCACTTCTCACTGTCCTTATATATAATCAGAAATTAAGCCTAGAAACATCATGCATATGCAAATGCAATCTTTTACATTCAACATCATCTAAAAAAGTAGACAAAAATAAAAAGTAGGTGATAAAGAAAACAGTTTCTTAACGTAGTTAGCATTCACAATAAAATGAGAGCTTTAAAATGTCAAATAAGCCATAAAATCTCTTGAAAGAAGAGACTCATATTCATTCTACTCAAATAACCTGAGATACAATAAAAGAGACAGAGCATATGCTATATGGATTATAAAGCAGATTTATCATCAAATTAAGGGTTATGAAATATCTGCAAGGTAAAGAAGTCTAAAATGGAGTTCACTATCTTTTGATGAAGCAGTAAAAGGAAAGTATCAATATGTAATAGGACAGAGGACATATTTCTCAATATCTAGATTTTTAAAAACTGACAAAGGATAAGAAAATTTTCAGAAGTCAGTTTAAATTCCTATTTTAATCTTCCTTAGAAAAAGTGATTGCCCAAAAGAATAATTTTCTCCAAAGTTTCATTTAACCTGTTTTATCCAAAGTATCATTTCCGAATACAAGTGAAAAATAAGGAGCCCAGGGCCTCCCTGGTGGCGCAATGGTTAAGTCGCAAGCACTCTTAAGCTATCCAGAGCCACTGCAGCACAAGTTGGATCCCCAGCCAAGGAGCTTCCCACATGGCGCAGGAGACCTCTCCTGTCTCACCCGCTGCTCCCCTCAGCAGGTGTATTTCAGTCAATTTGCCTGTTCTGCTCCCCACTCTGTCTCTGGTGAATCCTCTCACCCCCCACACTTCTGGCCTACACTCCAGCTTGTATGCATAAATAACTAAATCTTTAAAAAAAAAAAATGAGCCCAAACACATACAGAGAAACAGAGAATTAGATGCTATATGATTATATTATAAATTTATAACAAAGTAAAGCCACCTACCTAAAAAATATTGCCATTATACAGGTTTTTAAATAGAAAAATTATCTGCAGCAAACTGTCTAGAAAAAGAGCTAAATTTTTAATCTGAAACATTTAGGGAAAAAAATGTCTAACATTCTAACAAGTATGTTGTACCTAATTTCGTCACCTGAGAAATAATTAGAAAAAAATAAGAATTTTTTCCCTCAAAGTATGTTATTGTGTTCTGTATTTAAATGTTATCATGTGACTATTCTCTTTTTCAAGCTTACCAAATTATGTTTATTAAAGATTTTTCATCCCTGAAAAATTAATTTTTTAAAAAATTACTAAAATAGCCAGTCTGATATGTGGCATGCACTCTTCAACAGCATTATGAAATGTTACCAACGCAGATTTTTACAATATATGCAACAAAACATAAACAGACTTCTAGTCAAGTATTTCACATACTGACAACAAAATAAATTAAGTAAATGACACTATCTTATTTTATACACACAAGTTAATTTGAAGTTACAAAAGAAAAGATATACCAACGAAATGTGTAGATTTTAAACAGATTTATATTATCATATCAGAAAGACTTAAAGAACTTTCTAACTTCTTATATTGTTGCTCTTTATAAGTTAACATAAGCCTGAATTTTGGAGGTTTAAGTATTAGGAAAAAATCCTCTAACTTCACACTGCTTACCAGATAACCACACATAAATAAAAGTTTGAGATTTAGTTAATTACCTAAAATAATTATTTAATTCAGAAATTACTGCTTAATTAAAACCAAAAACAGAATAGGGAAAATATTTTTTTAACAGAGATTCTAATTTCATCTTCAAATCACATACAAAGCTATCACCTTAAGTATACTTTTCTGAAACTGTTTTTCTGTTCTTAATTGAAAAAGAAAAACATCCTTCCATATAAACTTGTAATAAAAACTCAAGTTTAAAACCAGCAAAACTGGCACAACAGTTAACTTAGTGTACTGAAAGCACAGTAAAATAAACTTACCTACTTCTTCTTCTTCCTCATTAGATATTATATTATATAGTGTGTCCAAAGCATAACCTATTATTTCAGAATCCGAACTGGAAAAAAGAAATTATTATGCTTATACACTGCTAATTAGAATGTAAGCTACTATAACCATTTCTAGATGGTTATTTAGCAAAACTGTATAAAATATTAATTCTATTTCTAAAAACCTCCCCTAAGAAAATATCAGAGTACAAACTGCAAAGAATGTGTACAGGCTTATTTATAATATTGAAAAATTAAAAGTGACCTAATGTTCAGTGATAAAAAAGCAGTATGGCAAATGTTTACATATATAGCAATGAAAAATGTATGTTCAAAGACTACTTAGTGAAATGTTGATTAAACCCCTTGTTACTGCAACAGAAAAAACTGAATATAAAAATTAATGTACAGAATGATCCCATATAGCAAAAATACATACACATTTGTATGTCTATATATATTTTTAAAAATTATAAATCTGAAAAATAAACCCAACTTTAAAACCAACACAACTAGTTCAACATAATTTTACTGTGTGTATGTATATACATATATTTAATACATTTTAATATCAGACAGGTGTGTTTTTATAAAGATAATGATGTTATCGCTAGTTGAACTACTAGAGTTTATTTCTGTGCTCTACAATTTTATTTGCTTAAAAAAATCTTATGGTAAACATGTTTCACATAAAAAATAATTATAAGATTTTGCAGTCGACAGATTTTGAAAGCATAATGCATGACAATGGCATTTAAAGTGAAAACCAAGAGTGAAAAGAGGTGTAAAGATTTTTCATGCCTGAAAAATTAATTTAAAAAAAATTACTACAACAGCCAGTCTGATATGTGCAATGTACTCTTCAACAGCATCATGAAATGTTACCAATGCATAGATTTTTACAATATATAGAACAAAACGCAGACTTCGGTCAAGTATTTCATAAAGGTGTAAAGGTTCAGTGAGTATGATGAAGTAATTAAGACTGACAGAAGAAGTAACAGTTGTAGAAATCAATGCTTTAAATGGTGTGTTTGTGAACACACAAGCACGCACACACCTGCCTGTACACACATGTGCATTTTAAAGTAAATTTAAAATTTCAACTAATTTATATCATAATAGCTATAATTAAGTTTTTGTTTTATCTAAGGCTCTCTAGGTTTTAATCTTTTGTTAAAATTGATTTAATTCACTATTGCTAAAGTAATACATTTATGTATCCATTAAGTGAAAGGGATTTGATGGTGTCATGCTAAAATTTACATGTCCATGAGACTGAAAGATGAAAGCAAAAATGAGGCACCAAGAAGTCACAGACAGAAGATGTAAATCTCAAATGAAGCGGGTATTTTAAATTATTATCGTTCTGCTTTTGAAAAAGTTTGAAGAACATATTTTAGAAACTATTGAGAAACTAAGAAAAGAAGGGAACTTCCTCAAAATGACAAAGGCAATCTATGAAAACCCCACAACTAAAATGCAATGGTGAAAGATGTGAATGCTTTCCCACTAAGAGCAAGAACAAGAACAAGGTAGTAATATTCCTTCTGGCCACCTCTACCCAACATTAACTAGAGGTTCTAGGTAAAGCAATTAGACAAAAAAGGAAATAAAAGGCATACCGATTGGAAAAGAAGTAAAACGACACCAATTCACACATGGCAAGATTTGTATACAGCAAATCCTAAGGAACCCACCAAGAAACATTAGATATAAACAAATTAAGCAAAATTGAAGGATACCACTCATTATATAAAAATTGACTGTAATTTTATATGCTAGCAAAGAACAAACAGAAAATTAAAAAAATAATCCCATGTGACATTACTCAAGTAAATTTTATTAAAGAAGTAAAAAACTTGTACAGTAAAAACTATGAAACCATAAAAAAAGGAAATTATCCAAGACTCTAATAAGTGAAGATATTCCGTGTCTGTGAAGGGAAGATATAATAGTATTTTTAGGGTGGTAATATACCTTCACTTGATTTATAGTCACACAATTCCTATAAGAATCCTAGCTGTCATTTTTGCAGAAACTGACAAGTTGATCATAAAATCTATATGGAATACACGGAATCCAGAATAGCCAAAACAAATCTGAAAATGAAGAACAAAGTTGAAGGATTCATACTTCCTAATAAAAACTACTGCTTCAAAGGACACCATCACGAAAACGAAGACAAAAAATGGGAGAGAGTATCTGCAAATTATTTATCCAGAATATATATAAAAGTCAATAAGAAAAAGACAAGCACCCAATTTAAAATGGGCAAAGGATCTGAAGACTTCCCAGAAAGATATTCAAATTGTCAATAGGACATGAAAAGAGGCTCAGTAGCATTACTTATCAGGGAAATGCAAATCAAAACAGCAAAATACCAAATTACAACCAAGAGTATGTTCATTACAAAAAAAAAAAAAAAAGAAATGGAAACAAGTGTTGGCTAGAAGAAACTGGACCATCATACACAGCTGGTGGGAATTGGGAATGTAAAACTGTACAGCCTCTGTGGCAGTCTGGCGATTCCTTAAAAAGTTAAAGAAAGGTTACTCATGATTCAACAATTGCATTCTATGCTTACGTTCACGCAAAAAGTAAATATGACTGTTCATGCAGCATCATTCAGCCAACAAATGGAAATACCCCAAATGTCCATCAACTGACAATGGATAAAAAAAATGTGATAAATTCATAAAATGCAATATTATTCAGCCATAAAGAGATGAAATACTAGTACATGATACAACATGGATGCACCTTGACATACTATAGCAAGTGAAAGAAATCAGATAAAAGCCACAAATTATATGATTTCACTTATGTGAAATATCCAAAATATTCAAGTCTATAGAGAAAGAAAGTAAGTTAATGGTTGCAAGGCATGAGGTGAGGAGGAAACAGATAATGATAGCTACTGGATATAGAATTTCTTTTGATGTAATGAAAATGTTCTGGAATTATACCACAGTAATGGTTGTACAACATTAGAAATATACTAAACCCACTGAATGTACGCTTTAAAAGAATAAACTTCATGGTATATAAACTATAGCTTAATAAAAAAAAAAAAACTATTGAAGTGCCATGGTTTGGAAACATCAGTAAGAAATAAGACAGCTTTTGGGCCCTGAGCACGGGACTTGGGAGAATGACTAGTCTGCCCTTAAGATGGCTATAAAGGAACAGATCTATGGACAAATAGCTTGTATGTATAAATAAAAAAATAAATCTTAAAAAAAAAAAAGACAAATGGAATCACGCCAAGAAAGGGAATACAGTTCTCCTGATGCAGCCAAGGGAGAAGGGGATTTAGTGAAAGGATTCTGAGAGTTTGACAGGCCAGGACAAGAAGCATAAAACAACGATGAAGGTAAATGGAGAAGAGAGGGCACAGAAGACAGACCTTTGCATTCAATGAAGTTAAAAAAACACAACACCTTGAAAAGAAAAAAAGAAAGAAAAAACAATAGATAAGTGGTGGAATGTTAGCACAAGAAAGGGAGGGAAACAAAAAGACTCATAAAAGTGTGGGTCTGTTTGTGTTCTAAGAGGAATAATAAAACACCCACAATTCTCTAACATGATACATTCATTACTTCATATATTCACAAGGTAATATGGTATACTTTACTTCTAAGTTCAGTGACTGTATTAGTAAATGTGCAGTAAATGTTTTTAAAGATCCATTTAATTTTTATATTTTTATATCAAGACATAGAATCAATTTTTATATGAAGGTATCAAGAATATCTACACATTTATTTTCTGTTGTGCATTACAATTGACAAGAGGCGACTTCATAGACGTAATATTCTACTTTCCATAGAATGTTAATAATTTCATTACTAACTTTATAAGACTTAGTGAGAAAATGCACCCATAGAATAAAGACAGGCAGTATTGAAAAAGAATTTATGTTTGTATAATCATCACACTAAAGTTTTTAAATCTAAGATCCAGTTTCTCTAACTTGGATATGTTTAAAGCAGATTAAGTTACTATATTAACTATCTATTGATGCTATGACAAATTACCATGAATTTAGTTGCTTAAATAATACAATCTTATAACTTTGTAATTCTGAATATCAGGGAGTCTAAAATGGGCCTCAGAGGACTAAAAATCCTGTAAATAGGGCTGCCTTGCCCTCTGTAGGTGCTAGGGGAAAATCCACCTCCTTGATTTTTTCCATTTCTAGAGGCCCCATTGCTCTATCTTTAGAGACAGCAATGGCAGGTCAAGATTGTTTCATATTATCTTACTCTGATTTCTTCTTTTGCATTCCTATTCTACTTTTAAGTAGCCTGGGACTCCATCAGGCCCACCTGAATGATCCAAATAATCTTCCCATCTCAAAGTCCTTACCTTAATCATACCTGAAAAATTCTTCTTTTGCTAGCTAAGAAAACATTCACATGTTTAAGTAAATAGGTTGTGAACATCTTTGAAGGAGTTTTATTCTTCTACCTACCACAGTTATGCACTGCAATATTAGTAACACAGACCTGATATATCTATGCTTTTATGAAATGCATTTGAATTGGCTGGCTTTCAAATCACAGTCAATATGGGTTACACTGACAGAGAAGAGGAAAGAGCTAGTAATATGGGTTACACTGACAGAGAAGAGGAAAGAGCTAGTATGAACAAGTCATTACTGAAATATATGTGGTTAGATAGATGGTATGAAGATCTTTAAAAAGTATATATGCTTTACTTTGCTTGAGGAACATGAACTTCATACTGCACAGACCTGGTGAAAAGCATGAAATAGGTGAGTGTCAGAAGATTTATAGTTCAGATAGATAATTCTTGCAATGGACAGACTAAATGGAAGGACAAAGTGATCAGAAGCAGAGAATACAGTCTGGAAGTGGTGACAGTTTTAAACTAAGTGCAAAAACTGCTATAGCTCCCTTCCAAAGGGGAACCTAATTCCCCTCTTCTTAAGTATAAGCTGTACTTATTAACTTGCACCTCACAAACAAAATATGGTGGGACCGAGTGTATGCGGCTTCAGAGACTAAGTCCTAAAAGGCATTGCGGTTTTCTCTTTGTTCTCTCACTAGGATTGCCTGTTCTGGGCGAAGTCAGTTGCCACATTCCAAGGATGCTCAAATAACTTAATATAGAGAGCAACCTGGTGAGGTACTAAGACTGTCTGTCAACAGCAAAATGAGTGACCATCTTGAAATCACATCTTCCAGGCCCAGTCAAGCCTTCAGGTGACTATATTCCTGGCTTGACATTGTGACTGCAACCTCACGAGGGACCCTGAGTCAGGATTAACCCTGGGTTAATCCCACTTCTGATTCCTGATCCACAGAAACCCGGGTGGTGCAACGGGTTAAGTTTCACCACTATGAAGCTATCTGCAGCCACTGCAGCACGAGTTCCATCCCAGGGAGCTTGCCTGGTGCAGCAGACCTCTCCTGCCTTACCCACTGCTCCCCTCAGCAGTTTACTTCAGTAAATCCACCTATTCTGCTCCCTACTCTGTCTCTGGTGAATCCTCTCATCACCCCATGCCTCTGTCCTGCACCCCAGTTCTTGTAATACATGGGTAAATGAATCTTTAAAAAATAATAATAATAAACTTCAATTATTCTGAAATGATAAGTTTTGAGGTAATATGTTACATGGTAAAAGATAACCAATACAGAGGCTATGAAAATGGTTTAACACATTGTTTGCGGGTAGTTTTTAATCGTGTGCTAACAGGTGGCGTGGGCCATTTTTGCTAATTTTTTAAGTATAAAAAAAAGTATAAAAATAAACATATTTATACATTACCCGCATTGTACCGCTAGTCTATAAAAAACGTATTAATATGTGTCCCGCGCTCTACTACCAGTCAACGAAAAACGTTTCCTGCATACAATGTGTTAAGTGATACTGAGAGGCAGAACTAAGATAAAAAGAAAATAAAAGAAATTATTGGAATCCAATTGTTTTTGGTTTGGATGGACATAATGGGTTAAGAAAAGGGATGAATCCAGCATGAATCCTCCAAATTCTTTCTTGAATGGACAGGAAATGGAATGAACTTGGGTCAATACAGTTGAAGGGGAGCAGGTGAAACAGAGATAAATAACGTGATCAATTTGTATATTATGAGACTATCTGCAAGATCTTGATATGAAGGATGTGTTCATTACACAGTTAAAGTTTGTAAGATAAAAAGAGCTAAAGGCAGGATTTAACTGCTAAAGATATACAGTTATTAGTTAAAACCAAAATTGCAGAGAAAAATCTCTTAAAGGAAAATCAAAAAAGTTAAAAATAAGCAGTGATCTTTCTCTTAATAAATGCTCAAATGTATTACTTTATTAATATAGTTTACTTTTACAAAAAAAAAGGTCTGGATAACTACTATACCAAATATATATGTATATTGTTAATGAATATGAGTATAGTTTATCTGAATATCAAAATATTTACCCAAAATCTTAAGCCTTTAATTAGCAGCTACTTCATTCCATTTTTATATAATGGGAAGCTCTCAACCCCAGAGAGTTGAGATACCTGTCCTACTGCTTATTACATGGTTTGTTCCTAATGTCCATTAAATATTTCTTGAAGTGACAACTGAAAGCAAATACTTAGTAACTTTAATATCCATCATTTCTTGAAACAGTGACTGAAAAATATTAATTAAAATTTCAAGGAAAATTAGGGAGAAAAGTCATTAAACAGAAACTTACCGATCTGTTTGTAAAACATGAATAAGATGTTCCATAGCTTGAATACCCACTTCCAAGCGATATTTCTGTATACAACACACACAGGGAGGAAAATGTTTATTAAAGTAACTAACATCCAACTTAATAAACTTAATAACTGATAAAAGTGTTACAGACCTTAGATAATGATTTGAGAGCACGTACAGCATTTCTTCGATCATCCAATAAAGTAGATGAAGCTACTCTGTCACAAAGCTTTTGAATCTGTCATGGAAAAATGAAATAGCATTAACAGAATTAAAAGAAAAAGAAACATGAAGTTTTCCCCCAAATTATATCATCTGGCTTGGAAAAAAAATCATTCAGTGGGATGTCAGGGAATGGCCTTTTACACATCTAAGTAACTGTGTAGGTAGCACTATAATCTCAGTACACTATTCCAAGAGAGTTTTCACTAAGACTTGAAACATGGAAGTGGGGAAGAGAAGACAAAATCAGTCACATAAACTGAGAAATGAAGAGAAATCATTAGTAGAACCAGAACTTTCTAAATATGCCTATTATGACTATTTGAAACAAGAGGAAAACATAATCCATTATAGTTATGCTAGAAGGAAGTTATTAAAATATTTTTAAAAATTGCTTAGATAGTAACTTTACAATAACATTTGTACTATACATCTGAAAAAAAAGTCAGAACTGTTTATCAGAAATTTTTAATTTTGAGTGTGCTTCAAAATCTAAAGGGAGTCAACGTTTCTATTATAAAAGTTTTTATTAATTTTGCAGGAATTAAAAAGTCAAAAACTTAAAAATAAACCTTGAAGTATTGGTTACAAGAGGAAAATGTGGTAACTGGACTGTCCATCAAAAGAAAAAAAAACTAAGTTATGGTATATTCTCTGGTGGAATACTATGCATTTACTCAAAAGAATGAACTGTACTGATATGAAAGTACTATGATCTAATATATAGTGAAAAAGAGCAACTTGTAAAACTATATGTAAATTATGTGCCCAGTGAAGTAAATAAAATGTACAACAGTGTGTGTTTGTAAAAGTGCATTAAAAAATTTGAAAACTTAAAACTACAACATTTCTAGAAAAAAAGCATAGGACTCTAGGCAGATTACTCAGATACAAACTAAGAACACAATCCATAGTGAAAAATACATAATAACTGGCCTTCAGCTTTTTTGCTCTTCTAAAGATACTGCTAAGAGAATGAAGATAAGCCACAGACTGGGTGAACTTACTTGGAAAATACCTGATGAAGAAGTTTTTAAAATCACTATACTAAGGCTCTTTAGAACTCGATCAATCAGTTAATATTTTATTATTCATTCTTTAATGATAGTGTTTTTTTTTAAAGATTTATTTATTTATACATACAAGCTGGGGTACAGGCCAGAGGCGTGGGGCGGCGAGAGGGTTCACCAGAGAGACAGAGTGGGGAGCAGAACAGGTAGATCAGAAATATACTGCTGAGGGGAGCAGCGGGTGAGGCAGGAGAGGTCTGCCGCACCATGTGGGATTCTCCCCCACTGGGTGTCCTTGCTCAGGACAGCTCCACAGGGAGGCCCTAACGACAGTGTTTACTAAGATTCTATAAAGACTCTGGCATATCATTCAAACTTTTACACTGTATGTATCTGAATTAATGGTGTTTAATAGTAACTTCAAATAATGTTCTGCAAACTTCTATTGTCCCAGAAGATATTAATGGATTTCCTGTGATCAAAGAACCAGTGGGAAACACAGGGTTAAACAAAATTAAAAAGGCTTCTGCACCGCAGGGTTTCTAAAAATCAGTTTACTATGCTGATTTCATTTCTTCATACTGCAGATAACAGTATGGACATCAAGTCTAACTTTAACTTTTGATTTTACTCATTCTAACTGCTCATATTTAGAATTATTCTTACCTTAATTTGTATTTACTTTTTAGAGTAATTGCACCGACTTTCCAAATGGTAAACAACACAACATTCTCTTTATTAAATAACTGGTTGATATGTCTTCTACTATAGTTTTTTATTATCAGAAAAATCACAGTTATTGCTTGAAAACACAATCTTTGTAATTCTCAGTTTAAAGAACTTCTTAGACCAAAATTAGTTTTGTTAAGCATGACCTACTTTGGTCTTATACACATTTTGTTAATTTTTTTTTCTAGGTTGCTTATTGCTTATGTTATAAAAGAATCTTTTGTAGGTACTTTCTATTTTTTCCCTAGTCTAGATCTCAAGTACAGTTCTAAATCTGGAAATCCTAGCTCCTTTGGAGTATATAGTCCCAGCACCATACAGGGTCTCAGTCCATCTTTGGTTGGTGTAGAGAAATGTGTGTCAAAATACGAACTTCCCTGTTTCAAGTTCTTCAATCACTGTTGATTACGGAAACATCAAAGTTACTTGATACTGATGGAAAATTAGCTTTAGGGACACCGGAGTTTTGGGATTTGCTTTGTTTTCATTTTCAGTCTCTTGTGTTCTAAACATACTAACATTTGAACCATTTTAGTTTTTTAAAAAATCCTTTGAGATATACACAAAGATAATAATCTCAGTCATTACAAGGTAAATGCCAAGTTAAAATAGAAATTAGGAGGGCCTCCCTGGTAGTGCAAGGGGTTAAGTCTCGGCCTATGAAGCTATCTGCTGCCACAGTAGCACTAGTTAGATCCCGGGCCAGGAAAATTCCCACATAGCACAGCAGATCTCTCCTGCCTTGCCCGCTGCTCTCCTCAGCAGTGTGTTTCAGTCAATTTGCCTGTTCTGCTCCCCACTCTGTCTCTGGTGAATCCTCTCACCGCACCCCTCCCCCAACACCTCTGACCTATACCCCAGCTCTTGTATACATAAATAAGCAATTCTTTTTTAAAAAAACGGTGAAAACAGAAAGTGTTAAGTGTGATGAGGGAAATGTACCAGTGAATAGGTGAGGGGACTACTGTAGATAGAGCACTGCTGGTCAAAGGGCTTCAAATTAAGCACTGATTTGGATATAGATGGAAGTGTGGGTTATGGGTAACAAGAATGAAGCAAATATAAAAGTAAGGAAGCAGAGTTAATAAGTAAGCTACTAACAGAAGGAAAAAGGACAGTATTAGTATTTAAGAAATTAAACCAGTTTATTAAAGTTAGAAAAGCTTGTCTCTAGGCTTTTCATCCAAGTATTCACTATCTTAGCAAACTACCAGGAGGCACAACATTTCAGATGATCATGCTTATAACAAGTAGCCTTCCCAGAGGTCTCCAAAGCCTTCTCCAGACTTGTTATCTGTAGTTGGAGGCTCTGCCCAGAGAAACAGCAATACCCTCCCTGAGGAACTGAAACTGCAAGGGGAGTTCTGAACCTTAAACCAGTCACTCTTAAACTGGTCACCTAGACTAAGTCTTAGTGGTTTGGATTTCTCCCACTCTTTACTACAAACTGAATTGTAAGGTGCATTCCCCACAATAAGATTATATTGTGATTACTTACAACTGGCTAGAGTTGTAAGTGAAATCTTCCGATCCCTGTGGAAGTTAGCACTTTTGAGATCTGAACCTCCTATTACATAAAGTAGTAACATTATATTATTATAATTGTAATGACAGCTAACACTGTATTCATACAATTTAAGAAGGCATCAGTGGGGGCCTCCTGGTGGCACAAGGGGTTAAGTCTCAGCACTATGAAGCTATCCAGAGCCACTGTAGCACAAGTTCAAGCCCCAGCCAGGGATCTTCCTACATGGCACAGCAGACCTCTCCTGCCTCACCCACTGCTCCCCTCAGCAGTGTATTTCAGTAGATCTGCCTGTTCTGCTCCCCACTCTGACTCTGGTGAATCCTCTCACCACCCCACACCTCTGGCCTACACCCCACCTTGTATGCATAAATTAAAAAAAATCTTTTTAAAAAATAAATCTTAAAAAAAAATAGAAGGCATCAGTGATAAGAGCAGGCATTTTTTAATGTTATCACCAAGAAAAAAGAACATCCATTATAATTACAAGATGCAACCTGACTTCAAAGATGTTTAAATACTAATGTGCATTTCAGAATTGTTAAAATATGGCAGACATAGTACTTGACTAAGTGTCAGTTCTGTTCTAAAGTTCTTTATATTTTTAAATATACTTAATCATCACAAAGACCTTGTAAGATAGGCACTATCATTATCCACATTTTACAAGTCTGGACATAGAGGCACAGTGCGTAAGTAACTTGTACAAATTCACAAAACTAGTAAGTGGTGGGAAGGAATTTAAAACCAAGCAGTTTGAATGCTTAACTATTACTGTAAAAACTGACTCCCTGGGCCACCATTTCTGAGACAATTACTGGCTGGAGTTGAGCACCAGCACCACTCTTGAGTCAGGATATACAGGCCCCAACTGCATCACAGATCTCTCGCTCTTCTCTAACCTGACCTCACCTATTGAATAATGATGTTACCTGACTACCTGTTGGGATCTAAGTTTGTGATTCTTGCATTAAACAACAGAATGCTATCTATTAACAACAAACAGGTCCAAAGAGAAAAAGCTGTTTTAATATGCAAAGACATTCATCAGTGCAAAAGGTAAGCTGTAGAACACTACAGTGTACCATTTATGAAAAAAAGATAGCTATGCCCAAGTACTTACGTAATTTTATGTTGTAATGGATGCATAATGAGAGAAAGGTCTAGAAGGGTTTATAACTAAGAATATTGGTTACTTCTGGAAAGCAAACTGAAATACTAAAATTGAAGATGGTATTCAAAGGACTTCAACTTTAGTATTGCTTGCATTTTGCATATCACAAGGTGAAATAATAATACAGGCATTAATAAAATGCCTGTATCATGGAGGTGCTATTTATCAGAACTCGCTTGTTTTCAGTAACTGCCTGTGAAATTCACAATCCTACTTACCAAGAAAAATATGAAAAGGATGAATACTACTAATAACAGTTGATAAACTGAGCATAATCAGTATTACAACCTAATAACCTACATATAATGTTTTTTGTTTTGCTAAACAGTAGTGCCATTTGTTTTTATTCAATGATACACAAAGTATACCAAAAAGGGAGCAATGAGAACAGGAGTGACTGGGAAAGAAAAAAGTGAGATGAAGACTGTGAAAATGAACAACCACTGAAAAATAAGGGACAAAAAAGTGACATAAAACTAGGATACTGAAGACATTTGAAAATTTAAAGAACACTGTCATAATGTAGTTTGCAGGATTATCTCATAATTCCTAATACTAATCCACATTTTTTAAATATTTTGTAACCAACTGAGATACAAGAATGAGGACAAAAATAACAATTAAAAAAAAAAACTGAGTCATGATCATTTACTCAACAAATATTTACCAAGCACCTAATACAACTCATTTCATGATACAACTTTGCCTTCTGGAAGCTTAAAACTTAGTTATTACCTCCCCTAGAAAGAACTTCTCCAATCATTATTGCTTACTATAGGACTAAAATAATTCATGTTAACTAATAGTTAATTTATTTATATTGTTTTAGTGGAATAAAAAATATCACTCTTAGGGCCTCCCTGGTGGCACAGTAGTTAAGCACTATGCTATAGAGCTGTCCGCAGTGGCGATGCAAGCTCGATGCCCAGCCAGGGAGATTCCCACATGGCGCGGCAGACCTCTCCTGCCTTGCCTGCTGTTCCCCTCAGCAGTGTATTTCCATTGATCTGCCTGTTCTGCTCCCCACTCTGTCTCTGGTGAATCCTCTCGCCGTCCCACGCCTCTGGCCTGTACTCCAGCTTGTATGCATAAATAAATAAATCTTTTAAAAAAAAATCACTCTTAGAAAATGAGAGCCAAAGATTTACTTATTTTAAATTGAACTTTATAATTGAGAAGATTTTTACCAAAAAAAGCAAGTATCTTATCTTCAGATGATCTAAATTATTATAATCTAAAAAAAGTTGTAGGGACACTACAATGTCAAACACCAGTCTCTTTGCAGATAAATCCAATGACTCTAATAGAATCTATTTTCATTACAATTACTACAATAATAAATCAGACAAGGTAATACACTGCTTTATTTATTGCCAAGCTTTCTCTATGAACAATGCTTTCCAAAAAGACATCCTTTTTAAGCAAGGCATAATAATGAAACTTGCCAACCAAATAACCTATCATAAATGGTAGTATCTCAATGTTAACATCACAAAAACTTTATATGAATTCCTTTTACACAAAGAATGCTTATGGCATTTCTGCCTGAGGTATAAAAATATAAGTATGTCTTCTCTGTGATATCTACAGCAGACCAAAAATTGGACAAAGCAATATAATAGAAGGCAAATATGTAAAAAGACAGAGAAATGGTAATTGCTTTATCAACAAATTTATGCAAGAAATTCTTAAGTCTCCCCTAAAAAATATAATCAGATTCAAGAGTGAATTCAATTACTTCTCAAACCAAAGCATCAGAATTTATTTTATCTTTTAGGTATTCAAATGGACATCATGGATTCCATGAAGCTGATGATAAATCAAGGATTTCTGACATGTAGCTCGCATTCCTTCAAAAAATATGTTCTCTAAGCCAATTTTTCCCAAAGTTAAGTTAAAACACTAGAACCACAAGGTTTCCTGGAAAAAAAATAAAAATCTGGTCAAGTAAATTGGTATACACAACTACTTTTATCTCCATCCTGAAAAAATGTGAAAATATAACACAGTGCCTGCTTACCAAACCTTTCATAAATATGAATTTTATTTTTGATCAGCACATGGCATACTTCTTTGGCAACAAAATCTTTCAGGAATCTACTCATTCTCTTTGAAATATACTCTGGTGATTGTAGGGTGTATAAAATTGAAAAGATTTCAGTTTTTAAAAACCATCCTAAATAATCTACATAATTAACCTTCTAAAAAGTTATGTAGTTTTCAGTAGACACACTTAAAATGAATGAAACATCAGGGCCTCCCTGGTGGGAGATCTTAGTTTTTTAAACCCACCCTAAATAATCTACATAATCAACCTTCTAAGAAGCTATGTAGTTTTCAGTAGACACACCTAAAATGAATGAGACATCAGGGCTTCCCTGGTGGCGCAGGGGTTAAAGTCTCAGCTATCCCATGAGTTCAATCCCAGGCAGGGCTAACCCTCAAGGTGCAGCAGACCTCTCCTGCCTCTTCCACAGCTCCCCTCAGCAGTGTACTTCAGTAGAGACGCCTGTTCTGCTTCCCACTCTGTCTCTGGTGAATCCTCTCACCTCCCCACCCTACCCCATGACTCTGTCCTACACCCCAGTTCTTTTATGCAGAAATAAAAATAAATCTTAAAAAAAAAAGAATAAGATATCTTTGACCAGATAAATAAGGTGATCAAAATATAAATCATTATTGTGGTTATCTCTGATATTGTTAGTGCAAGAGAACCAAGAAGTAAGAAAAATTGTACAGTGTACAGTTATGACATTCCCAAATAGTAGTTTCAGACTATACATTTATAATAACAAGGTATAAAATGTGCCTGACCAAATCAAAACAATGTCTAATTTAAATGCATACTCCTTAGTAAATTTTTTTTATTAAAAGAAAGTACATCTGTGTCTATCTCATTAGCACTTTTGCTTGAGCAGCTGACCAGTTCAATCTAAGAGACACTTGAACAGCACTGCAATTCTTCCCACTTTCATTGGACTTCAGCAACTCTCATGCTTTGGACTTTAATCATTCCAGAAATTTAACTTCTATAATCTTAAAAAGTATGTTAAGGGCCTCCCTGGTGGTGCAACAGGTTAAGTCTCAGCACTATGAAGCTATCTGCTGTCACTGCAGCATGAGTTCGATTCCCAGCCACGGAGATTCCCACATGACCTGCTGCTCCCCTCAACAATGTACTTCAGTAGATCTGCCTGTTCTGCTCCCCACTCTGTCACTGGTGATCCTCTTACCACCCCATACCTCTGGCCTACACCCCAGCTCTTGTACGCATAAATAAATTAAATCTTAAAAAAAAAAGTATGTTTAACAGCTAGTTAATTTGTAAACTGCTATGATTTCAGACATGATTTCCTTCATATAACTATATGAAGGAATATAATTCCTTTATATAATTCATTTAACAAAATTTTTGGGGTAGTACTAAGGAAAAGCAAAGATTAAAATACATATGAAACCTGCCCTAAAGAAAAAAGTCTAGAAGAATAAGCAAAGCAAAAAACAAAGAGTCTAGTAGAGATGAGACATACACTAATGGTAGAAAATGGTAAAAATAGGTAACACAATCTAGTTAAAATGTGAAGATTGTTCAGAGGAAGATTATCTACAGTTTGGTGGAGGGAAAAAGAATATATTAATATTGGATTTAAAAGGCTGTAGACTTCAGATGAAACACACTTTCCACAGGATAAAGAAGAAAAAAACATGAATGGTGGAAAATTACAATGAAAATAATTTAATTTTGCTGAAGTGGAAAAAAGCACAAAAAAATTAAATGATAATGTGGCAGTTAAGAGACTCCAATGTCAACTGGAATATCCAAGCCGGATCAAATTACTAATTAAAACATCTAATATTGTAGTACACACTCTACTGATGCTCTATAAATACTTTCAAATTAGTGAGCCATGACCCCTTATACCTGCTGTACTTTCTGATGGAATGAAATGGAGAAAGAAACTGTCTTCTCTGTAACTCGAGTAAACTACTGTCTTCAGAAACAAATCTCTTCTCCAATTTTGAGTGTACATGCTCAAAGTTAGGAGAGGATAAGGAATCTTACTTTCCTTTCAGTTTATGTATACGAATACACAAGTGATACTTACATTTCATTTTCAGGTCATGAAATAAAGAAAGTTCTATTCACTATGACAAGATCAAAGTGTTCAAGTCTCAGCTCTGTAATACTGTACAAGTTGCTTTAGTGCTCTGAGTGTGTTTCCTAACTTGTAAAATGAGGGATTTGCTAGGATGACCTGAAATGGATCTCCTGGCTTTACAATTTCATATTCAACAAATTTTACACCATCTTTTCTATAGAATTTGTTGTGACAATTTGTTGTGAAAATGAAAGTATTCTTTCCTAAAAATGTGTAATAAAAATGATCCTTTTTTGAGCACCTACTAAGTTAAATACTAGGCTCTTTCTGTAATTTCATTTCTCATTGAACCCTTAAGAGCTGGCATTCTCTTTTACTAGTAGGGCATCAGCAATCTCTTGCCTGTCCAATCCAATTAACTAAGAAAGGCAAAAGGATAAGGTCTAACTCCCCAAAAAGCTCTAAGAACACTTTAAATCATGTTGTGTCAAACAAAAATATCAGGGGCGTCCCTGGTGGCCCAGCGGTTGAGCGCTGCGCTGCAGAGCTGTCGGAGAGCTGTCGGAGAGCTGTCGGCAGCTGGGACCCCTAGCCCGGGAGAATCCCACATGGTGCGGCAGACCTCTCCTGCCTAGCCCGCTGCTCCCCTCAGCAGTGTATTTCTGATCTGCCTGTTCTGCTCCCCACTCTGTCTCTGGTGAACCCTCTTGCCACCCCACGCCTCTGGCCTGTACCCCAGCTATAATGTATAAATAAATACTCATAAAAATAAATAAACAAAAATATCAGAGATAAAATAAATAAAAGCGGAAAATGTGGGCTTTGAGTACAGTAATCTGGAGATACAATGGTCTTCTAATAGGGTAGCTCACCTGCCTCACAGCCACCCTAGGAATGGACAAGAGAAATCAAGTATCAGTTGTAGGTGTATGAAATCTGCTTTTCTGATGAAAGAAAACAGATTCACCACCTTTCAATTTCTACTTTAAAGAGGTCTATCCCAAATCTGCAGTATTTTTAATAATGTTATAGAAATTTCCGAAACTGCCTGATAAATATTAAAGTATGGGTATGAGCAATAAAGCCAGGACTCCGCCGTTCAGTGTCAGGCAAACTTTGGTTGAAGGCCGGTTTTACTGTGTGACCTTGCAGAATTACTTCATCTAAGTCTCATTTCTTTAGGAGTAGAATGAGGATACCATCAGTCTTTCAAGAAAATTAGGAATTAAAGGAGAATGTGGACTATAAAGAGCTCTACAAAGTATGCACACGGCAAGAGCTTGACATGTAAGCTTTTACCCTTCTGGATACCAGTAACATAGAAGACAGGATCTAAACATCCCAATTATGTCCAAGAATACTATCTAAAGTTTACATTTAAAATGTCATAATACTTTGTCATCTTTCTGTTGGTCTACATTTCTTCTCACATATAATTTTATTTTTAAAAAATTTCAGACACATTTCCAACAGAGACAAACCAACCTTCAAATTAAGTTTATCCTAAACCTAGAATTGAAGCAACTATCAAATACCGTTTCAGCGGCTATTTTTTAAATGACGATGCAAATCACATTACTATAAGTTCAGAATCACTGGCTTCTCTGAATGGGGGGAGCAGAAGGGAAAATCAGGGCTGGGTTCCCAAAGCGATTTGAGCGCGAAAGATTCCTACAGCGTCCAAGGGAGTATTTCACAAATGGCACATATTCGGGTGAGCCCGAAAAACCCGGTGTGAACTATAACACTTGCCAAAATGACCTTCCCTCCAGTTGAAAAGGCAGGAGCAGGTGGCTTTGTGCCCCCAAATTATCGTTTTATTCTTAGCCACATGCTCTGGTCAACAGCTGGGCTTTAAACCTCAGAGTCTTCTCCAGTGCCGCACTCCATACTGCGAGGGAGGGAGCAGGACTTCAGGTTCCTCTCGGCCAGTGGAAACACAGGCGAAAGGGAAAGGGGGAGGGCTCCGTGGCCCCGAGGGGCGTGGGAGACAGGTCACAGCCTCCACTCAATGACTGATCCCTTCCCGTGCGATACCACCCGCAGACCACCCTCCTTGTCCGGCCTTTGGAGACTCGGGGCGCGGTGGCTGTCAGCCGGACCAAGCCGCCGCGGTGGGGGCTGCGCCGGGGGCGTGAGAGGATAACTCCGAGGTTTCAGGAGAGGAAAGGAGGCAAAGGGGGACGCGTCATGAGGACCCCCAGCCCACAGTAGGGCGCGGGAGGTGACCTCCGGACTCCCGAGTCCTTCGTGCCCGTTTCTGCCCGGACCCTTCCCAAGTCGCGGACCCGTCGGTCCTCTCACCGTCTCGGCTTCTGTGTGTTGGGGTCCGGCACTCTGACCCCCCATTACCCCGCGGAGAAAATTCATCTTGTCGCTCTGCCACAGGCTCTACCAGCCCCCTTCAGGAAAAAAAGGCTATTTTCCCCTGCCCTCCGCAGGGTCTGGCCCCTAAGCCCGCACTATATACCCTCCGGTGGCGGCCACCACCGCCTCCTACTCGGCGGCCGCTCCAGCCCCCAAAGCCCGGAAACAGCCGCCACCAACAGTGAAGGTGCGCATGCGCGGGGACGTGGCATTACGTGGCGGCTCGGAGGGCGAAGGCAAAGGGGGAAGGTAGGCGAGAGGAGTCTCGTAAACCCGGTCTAGCCAAGCCCCGCCCACTTTTCAGGCCCCGCCCCCACGCAGGGACATGCCTCCCACCCCCGCCCTTCGCGGGTCGCTCTTGCTGGCCCCATAAACCCACGTGGTCGACGCCTGGGCCTTGCGGGCTGGAGAGTGTCGGCACTGTGTACGTGTTTTGGGTTGCAGGGTTTTTAATTGTCGCCGTGCGGGACTTACTGTAAACTATCCAAACTGGGGTCGTATTTCGTTGAGTCGAAAGTGCAATTTCCTTCGGCCTCCTTGACAGGTAAGGGGGGCCCGGACCCTGGGAGGGTTGATTTGGTTTTCCAGTTTAGCAATACGTTGTAGCCTGAACCCCGTACATTGCATTTCTTTACAGGTCTTTGTTTGGTGATAAAAAGGGTGCTCGAGCCCCCTCCATTCTGTTGCCACTGGAGGGCGCTTATCTCGTTTCTTGCTCTTCAGACCTGCTGTAAGGAATTCCTAGATCTAAACACCAGGTACGCCACTGTTTTCAAGCGGTGTGAGGGTGCCAGTCCAACCCTGCATTTAACTAGAGAAAAAACATTGATCTGCTGTGTCAGTTTGGCAGCTGGTAGTATGATGTTTTGTTTTTAACTCCCAACCCCTGTATTTTTAGTGCTTTTTTTTAACATGAAAAATGTCTTTATCCCCCAAATCTGTAGGCCTTGTTCTTTCTAAATGAGATTGCCAAGAACATATGCATCTGGAGTAGTTTTATGAATCCTTGAGCCTAAAAAGCGCAACAACTAGTTATTTAACTGATTCCTTATACCTCTCCACTTGGATGCGCCGCACCTCCCAGACTCTATATTTAAAATTGAAGTCATCTTCCCCAACTTATTTTAAAGAAAAAAAAAATCAGTATACCTCTGTGTGTCCTGCCACATTCAATAATACCACTACCCAAATAATTACCTACCCCAGGAGAAGGAAGGTGGGAGGATCTTAGACTCTAGATGTCTCCCTTAAACTCCAGTAGTCAATCCTGTCATTTCTATTTATAGAATCTTTCTCTGATAGGTCCTCTGCTCTCCATCCTCTCTGCCTCTGACATAGTTTATGTTCTCATTATTTTTCACCAAGATTGCCACAATCACTTTCTAACTAGCTTGTCTGCATTCGAGCTCCTGCTTCCCCCTATTCGAGTCTTCAGCCCACCTTTGGGTGAGCCTAGCCATAACAAAACATCCATTCATGTTTGCTCCTCTTCTTAAAGTCCTTCAGTGGTTGCCCATCCTCACCATAATAATCCAAAGTCCTGAACTTGGTATATGGGCGTGTTATGTTCTGGCTTTGACTATCTTTCCACCTCTTGCCTCCCCCACATTTCCTGTCTATATACAGAAATGTGCCCTTTTCCCTCCTCTTCATCAGGGAAACACTCCTGCTAGTTCCTTAAGATTTAACTTTGGCATCATCTGAAAGCTTTCCCAGAAACCCATATACATGTGTATGTGCTAGCACTTTATGGTAAGCACTCAATAAATGCTTCTTAAGCCAAACTGTTGAAGACAGGACTATTTTATTTTTGTATCTCTGGGGCTGAGCACTGTCTAATAAAAGATGGTATGAAGAAAACATTAAAAAATATGAATATTATGTGGAGAAGGAGGGCCCTTTTTTCATCTGTAAGGTTGGATTTTAGATGTCAAATATCACAAAAGCTATGTCAATATTCCTTTTCTAGTGCCAAGGTTTTATGGCTGGTAGACTTGCAGAATGGGGGAGAGAGAGAGAGAGCATGAAAAATACTGTGCACTAAGCATTGTCTTTAAAACTGGACATTAAATACTTTGCATTAGACATTTGCCATGGAGCATTTTGTTCAGTGCAAAAAAAGCAACCAATAAATGTAGCATTTTTATAACCCCGAAGTATGTGCATAGGACCTCACCGAACCTCACCAGTCCCTACGCCTCACCCCTCCCTAACCCTCTCCTTTGCTCCTTCTGGTGCCCCACTCCATCCATCATCAGAAATGAGACTCTGAGATGAAGTGCAGCTCTTGGATGTCTGCTACATGTAATACTTGGTAATAAAAAGAAGTAGCATCTTGATATTTAAGGCACCAGCCTTTTCAAAATGCCCTGCTCTCTTAAATTTTGGTGAGAATAGGTCATTAGAAGTATACTGTGAGTTTACCCTTAATTTGACCTATTTTCTTCCCTAACGGCATCCCTGGGCAGGAAGAACTATGAGCAGGATAGTTGGGTGCAGAGGAGATGAGGTTGAAGCCCCTTCCCCCGACCTCACAATATTGCCTTTGTTCTGGTGTCTCAGATGGGGTAGAGCTGCACGCTCCTTCCAGTTTTAAGAAAAGGCAAGGGGACAGTGGCTCATTTGTTTCCCAGCCAGGGTCTGAAAGGGAGCAGAGGCGTTATCACTACAGAACAGCCTTGAAATGGACTTTTTATTTAAGAGAAAGGCTTTATGTGAATCCACTTTCACTGACTTTATAGAGGAAAACCGAGTACTATGTTTTGTTCCGGTTTGTACCATTAGTCATCTATCATATTTCCTTTTACTTGATAGATACTCAAGATCAATTTCTTAAATAAAGGAAGAGAATACAGGAAAAAAAGTGTTATTGCCTGACTTAGGCTCCGTACGTCTGACTTTCATAAACCTAATGCCATGAACCATTAAAGTACACATAGTAGACTTTTGACTTGGGTAAATAAAAATGATTTTTCTTTTCCCTAACCACACCTAGTAACAGAACCCCTAACAAAATTCATTGGTTTGAGATCTAGTTTTGAAATATCTTCCTTACAATTCCCTAGTTCAGTGGCTTTCTTCTGTGGTACATTTTGACCATTCTCTCTTACTTTCTAGTGGAAAACTCAGTAGTCTACTAACAGTGAAATACCATTGTTCAAATTTGTTTTTTGGTTGGTGGGAGCAGGGGTGGTAATGGGGTGGATTGTTATCTATACCTGCTTAAGAAGACAAGTAGATAAGACAATTTGTGTTTGAGAGGAGAGATGGTATTTGTGTTTGAAATATATCGTATACAGGCTTTTAAATACTAAGTTACTAGAAAGCTAATGTCCAGAAACATTAATGCAATTACTATCCATTAATCAAACAACATACCAAATGAATTGATAATGATGAGGCAGCAAAAATAGCAAGATCATACTTATACTGATCTGCTAGGCTCTATTCACAGTGCTTTACGTAAAGTAATTTATTTAATCCTCACAACAACCTTATAAGGTTATTATAAGTGTTGCTAGCACCATTTTACAAATGGTGAAACAGGCAAAGATTAGCTTGCAACCTGATAGCATAGCAACTAGGAAGTGGCAGTGCTGGGACAAGAATTGGTAATATAGGGCCTCCCTGGTGGCACAAGGGGTTAAGTCTCAGCACTATGAAACTGTCTGTAACCACTGCAGCATGAGTTTGAATCCCCAGCCAGAGAGTTAACCCTTGGCGCAGCAGACCTCTCCTGTCTCACCCACTGCTCCCCTCAGCAGTGTATTTCACTCAATCTGCCTATTCTGCTCCCCACTCTGTCTCTGGTGAATCCTCTTTTCCCCCCTCCACACCTCTGACCTACACCCCAGCCAGGGTGTATACATAGACAGATAAATCTTTAAAAAAAAAAAATTGGCAATTTAGCTCCAAAGCCTGTGCTCTTGATATATTTGACATGCTATGAAAACCATCCTGTGTTAGGTAGAAGGGTGGCCTACAGATCCCTGAGCAATCTCTCTAGCCCCTCTCACCTCTGGTCTCCCCCAGCTACTCTGGCTTCTGAAACTTCTTTCTCATATGCTTTTTCCAAGTGTTCTTTTCTATATTGAGGATGCTTGCTATTCTACCCACAGAGGAGTGCCTTACTCCTCCTTTATTAAGCCCACTGAAATTATGGCATAGGTATCTCCTAATTCTTCTAGGTTGCAAACTCCCCAAACTCCTTCCTCTGTCTTGCTTACTTTTCTCTATAGCACTTATCACTATGATTCATTATTCTCTCTATATGCTATTTTCTCATATTTCATCAGCTCTAGGATGCCATCAGGGTATCTCAGAGAAAAACAAACAAACAAAAAACCTACTAGTTGTAAGTTGCTATCTACCAAAAGAGGCATCCCAATTTTGGATTTCATAAAATGTGAAAAAATGTTCATTGTAGGACTAATGGAATATAGCATGTATTTTATAGCTTCATCGTGTTTATTGCCCGTTCTCCCTTCATGCCACCAGATGTAAACAGGGATTTTGGTCCTTTTGTAAATCACTCTATCCTCAGTAGTTAGCAAAATTCCTGACAAAGAGTAAGCACTTGCTAACTAATGGATGAATGAATTCCCTAAATGAAGAAATTCCTACTTTCAGCTTGTGTACAGAGGAGCATCGATTCTGCAGTGTTGCTAAGCTTTCATGGCACCCATACTTCCTCAGTAGGGTCTGAATCAGGGTCTTTAGAAAATTTAATTAACATACTAATTTTAGTTTAGAGATTTTGTTGGCCTTTAATGACTTAGTACTTAGCATGTAGTCACATACAAAGATAAATGTCTTTGGAAAAAAAAATTTCTATTTTTAGGATCATATTACCACCCATTGGGAGAACCATCCTAGCCAACTTAACCTCCCAATGGCCATGACACTAGTGCCATGGTTTTCTTTTTCTTTACCTCCTTTTCCTCTTCCTCTTCCTTTTCTTCACAGGTTATCCATTCAGAAAGTGCAAAAGGGTAAATAGTGAAAAGTCTCCCTGCTCTCCATTGACCACCCAGGTAATGAATATAAACAATTCTTGTTTATTCTTGCAGATGATACAAATGTGTATATAAACCCTTTCTCTTTTATAACACACAAAAATGTAACACTTTGTTAACACCTTACTACTTTTTCCCCAGTTAGTATATTTGGAGGTTGTTTCATATCAATATGCAGGGGACATCTTCATCTTTTCTTATTGTGCTCCATGAAGTTCTTTTCAAAAATTTTTTTAAAGCCCTAGGAATTCCTTGGGAGAGGAGGGCACAAGATAGAAGTTCTGGGCCCTGTCCTTCTCCATTTGATTGATTTCATTTGTCTATCCTTCCTATTTCTTTTGAACAGAAAGTTTCAGAAGTTAAGATGTTGGACAGCCACCTCACTCTGGAGCTGTAAAATGTGACCAAGGTCTCAGCATAGTGTAGTAATTTATTCCGGTCTCATCTCGTCTAGTCTAGCTTTAGAGTCCAGGGTTCAAATTCCTGCTCTACCTGGTTTGAAAGGAATAATAGTAATACATTCTTATGGTTGTTAAAATTCTATTATGTAAAATCTTTAAAGTACTTAGTACTTTAGTACAGAAACATAGTACTCAATAAAGCTTAGAGCAGAAATGTGGACCTATTTTGGCATTTATCATCAATTTCTTAAAAACTGAACATGTAAAATATATTTCCTTATAATAGTATTCAATGCAAACTTTATTGAGTCATGTCTTTTTTTTTTTTTTGAAGATTTATTTATTTATGCATACAAGCTGGGGTATAAGCCAAAGGCGTGGGGCAGCAAGAAGGTTCACCAGAGACAGAGTGGGGAGCAGAAGAGGCAGATCAATGGAAATACACTGCTGAGGGGAGGAACGGGTGAGGCAGGAAAGGTCTGCTGTGTCATGTGGGAATCTCCCCTGCTGGGTGTCTAACTCCTGTCGCCACTGCTGACAGCTCCACAGGGCAGCTTAACTGCTTAACCGCTGCACCACCAGGGAGGCCTGAGTCATGTCTTAAAAGATAGGCTTGATCTGAGGGATCAAGACAGTCTCCCCAAGATTTGAACTTTCACCAGTTCTGGATTCTGCTCTTTCTTTGGTATTTCTCTCTGACTCTATACAAGGGCAAAATGACTGTCAATACCTGTAGTCAGCTTATCTCCCAAACCCAAGTTCAAATAAGACTTCCAACCTTTCTCCTTACAGTCCTAACAAAAATCTCCTTAGGACTCATTGGATCTGCTTGGATAATGTGTCCATGTATACTTCTGCAGTCCTATGTGTGAGGTGCTCTGATTGGCCTTGATTCACATCCCCTACCCACCTAAACACCCCCCCCCCCAAAACAAGCAGTAGGAGCTGTCCGCTCTTCTCAAATGTATGGGAGAACATACAAATGCATGGGAGAAATAGGAACTTTTTTCAAAGGAAAACTGTAATACAATACCAGCAGAGAATGTATCAGGATGGGGAAAACAATAGATGCTCACTATATATGCTAATGAATTTGAGTCCTTGCCATTTATTTTTTCAGTATTTTTCTAGAAGTGCCACTAGTGTATCACTAGCAGTTCTATTACTCTGCAGAAGGTTCCATAAACTGTTGTATTGTTCAATAAAAGTAACTACTATTGCTTTGTATTTATATCTGTAAGCAAAGCTGTAGCTACACTTTTTTTTTAAGTATAGTCCAGGTGCATTTTCACTTTTAAGGAAATACAATAAATAGAATTGCTTACTTCCAAAACTAAATTGGGAAATCCCGTTGTCAGTCCAATGGATGTTTTATAAAACTATTGAGGGATAAATTGATCAGATCTAAACCTTGGCACTCTTGGCCCCTGAGGAGAATTTGACTGTCACCTCTCCATGCTCACTGCCCCTCCCTCCCTCCTCCCTTTGCTGAACAGGTAGGTCCTGAATAACTAGAATGGGGTTGTTGTTTTTTACTAGTCATTCCATAGCTAGACTAAATCCTTTGAAGTTCAAATTACTGACTGATGCCAAGAATCCATGGAAGCTAAAAATTTATTATGGAGTCACTGCCACCTTCACCAGCAAGCAAGCCTTGATTCCAGTGCAAGCTGCAGTCGATCTATCTCATTTGCTTGAGTCTGTGGCCCAAATGAGGATATGTGAGAGGACAGGGATGCAGGGCATTCTGTAGCCTATCACTGGAGATTGGAGTACGTCAGCCTGTAAACTAGCAGGGTGGTAGCTGACCTGGACCAGAACTTTTCAAAGCCAACCCACACCTCCAAGGTGCCCTCGCCCCATTCCAACTCTTTCATGAAGATGACTATATAGGACCCATAGCCTATATGAATTGGGGGTGGACATAATTCTTTGCCAGCAGCTCAGGAGTCTGG
This sequence comes from Scalopus aquaticus, assembly GCA_004024925.1. Lineage (NCBI taxonomy): Eukaryota > Metazoa > Chordata > Mammalia > Eulipotyphla > Talpidae > Scalopus > Scalopus aquaticus. The sequence continues at coordinate 34,391 of PVIJ01012744.1, forward strand.
GCAGAGGAGTAGAAGATGAGATGATCATGAGCATTGGGGCAAAGGAGAGAATCTTTTTGGCTTGACTTTTCCCTGATACTGCCTTGCCCAGGATTTCAAAACACTTTACTCGTTGTAGGTAGTATAAAGAGCCAGAACTCCAACCTGCTCTCCCCACTGCCCTCTTGACCTCTGATAGCCCCAAACATACATGACCTTGTGAGGTCCAAAGTGACCCAGACCTAACTCTAGACCTAAGAGCTAAAACTGCTTCCTCTCTGCAAAGTCTGTGAATAATGACTCCTAAATAGCTCAGAATCCAAGGTCTCAATAGGTCACTGCAGCAGCCAGTCTTGTGAGGCCACCGCTGTGTAAGTCTGGTTCTAGTATCTGGGTCATAACAAAGTACCTCTACTGGTATTTTGGTATTTATTACATGGTATAATAAATAACAAGATTCTTGTTTTTTAAAAGTTTAAAAATTAGTGATTCCAGTCCTGTTGTGTCCTTCAACTTTAGAAGAACCCTAGGACACTATTGATGGATTTGTCAGGTCCAGATTCGGTGTCTTCCTACAGCTTCAGTTCTTCTGTCTGGAGTTTTTAAAACCTCAGCCTCCAGGTAACTGCTCAGCTCTGGCCAGAAGTGAGGGCTCTCTGTTTTATTTTCCTTGCTGAGCTGGGAAAGATGGTTCTTCCTGAGGGCTAACTGCTGCCTTCTCCGGGATGAACCACTTAGTTTGTAGAGCCTTTTCAGGGGAGTCTGTACTCAGTTCCTCCCTCTTTTGGGGTTGGGGGGAGATGAGGTGCAGGATCTGAGTGGTAGAGAGGGTTAGGAGGGCCTCTGCAAAGTAGAGAAGAGGTCCAGAAGGGAAGGGGTAGAGAGTGGTGAGAGATTCAAGAAGCTGAATGAAACTGCTGACTAATATCTGCAGCCTGAGTATTCCACCCACATAAATACAGTGTTGTTTTTTTTAAACCACCTAAATATAGCTCACAGTAGCCTAATACTGGAAACAGATGTGCTTGGATTCTTAAACTACTGATTCAGCAAACTTTTGAGTCTCTGCCCTGTGATAAGTACTCTCATGTATCTGTCTCATTCTGGAGTATTTCACAGAGAAACCTGGGCATGGTATAGACCAGAAAGGCTTGTTTTGTTTGCAAGCATAGACAGATGTGGGTTATCCTGCCAAATTTGTACTGTGTAGCTTTGGTCAATTACTTAACTTTACTGTGCAGTGTGATTCTCGTGTGCTGCAACGGAAAGGCAAAGGGTACCTTAAACAAATCAGGAGGAAGGCAGTGTAGGAGTGATTCAGAGGTGCCGAGGTGCCATCTGCAGTGCAAGCTGGAGTCTTTGTGCTCTGTCACCCTTGGCTTGAGGCTTGCATCTTTGTGGTTACAAGCTGGCTGCTATAAATTCAGCTGTATCTGTATTTGGAAAGGAGGAAGGTAGAAGGTGAAGGGCAAAAGTTACTTATCAACTGATGCCCACTCCTCACTCTCTTTACCCTTTTTAACTTTTATTTTAAACTAATACCAGAATTGCAGGAAAGGTACAAAAAACTGTGCAAAGAATTCCCATATACTCTTTATAAAGACTTCTCAAAAGTTAACTTTTTTATCCCAATTACTGTATTATTTTTTCTTTCTAAATATGTGCATTTTTTCCCCTGAACCATATTAGAAGAATTTATAGGCATGATGTCCCTTTGTGTCCCCCCACACACCCCAAATACTTCTGGATCTAATTCCTAACAAGTACATTTTCTTAAATAATGTAGTGCACGGACTGCCTGATAGCCTAGGAGATAAGTCTCAGCGCCATAAACGCTACATATGGTCTGAGTTCTATCCCTGCCAGGGAGCTTCCCACATGGCACAGCAGACCTCTCCTGCCTCACCCGCTGCTCCTCTTAGTACATTTCAGTAAATCTGCCTGTTCTGCTCCCCACTCTTGTCTCTAGTGAATCCTCTCATCCTACCACCCCCCCGCCCCCGCACCTCTCGCCTACGCCCCAGTTCTTCTATGCAAAAAAAAAAACCCACAGTGCATTGATAACATGCAGTTATCTGAGTCACAGAACTCATTCAAATTTTGCCAATAGTCTAGTCCACTAATTTCCTCTTTTGGAAAAAAAAAATCTTTCTGGCCCAATATCCAACCCAGTACTACACGTTGCATATATATGTTATATATCTTCAGTCATCTCCAGTCAATCTTTTAATATTTTTGTACAAATCAGTTATTTTGTAGAATGCCCCTCAGTTGGGATTTGTCTGGTTTTAGATTCAGATTGGTTTTGTTAGGTTCAGATTGTGCATCTCTGGCAGGAATATCACAGAATTGCTCTATTTCTTACTGTGCATCAGCTCAGGAGGTGTAAAACATCAGTTTGTCACATTATTAGTGATAGTAATTTAATCCTTTGTTTAAGGTTGCCTGACACACATTTCCACTGTAAACGTAACTATATTTCGCTTTGTACTTCATAAGTATCATTTGGGAAACATACTTTAATACTGATAGATACCCTGTTTCTCTCAAACTTTCACCATCCTGGTTATGATCCATTGATATTTTGACTTGAATCAGCAGTGGCTGCCACTCTGCCTTTTTGTATGAAAAGCTTTCCAGGAAGCTCCATCTTTAGATTTCCACTTACTTTGTTAAGAACTGTGCCTTAACTGCAAGAGTGCCTGGAAAAATGTGTTATTATGTTGTTTTGGTATGGGTATATTGCTATCCAGAATAAAGAGGGGAGAACAGAAACTGGGTAAACAATTTCCCAACTGATTTCCCAACTGAGTAGCATGTTGTAAAGATTAAATTAAATAATGCTGGTAAACACCTACCAGGAAGCCTGTCGCATGGTTGATTTTTAAAAATTTTCCTTGTAAACCTGTGGAAATGAGTTGTTCTGTTTATCGATCATTTGTGGCCATGTAGCTAGTAAATGGCAGAACAGTTCTGCAAATGCTCGTCTTGTCACTGCACCATCATTTCCTTTTGCTGGTTTTAGAAATTCTATGTTTTCTTAAATCTTTTACATCCCTTCTGCTACACAACTAAAGCCACTTCTATACTATATCAAGCTACAAAACTATTTATTAGGTAAAGACAGCATTATGTATATATTCAGTAAAACTTTCCTTGGGTCTCCCTGGTGGTGCAGGGGTTAAGGACACAGTGCTATCAAGCTGTTGCTAACAGCTGCAACATGAGTTCAGTCCCAGCCAGGGAGCTAGCCCACTTGGTACAACAGACCTCTCCTGTCTCCCCGACTGCTTCCCTCATCATTGTGTTTTGGTGTATCTGCCTGTTCTACTCTCCCCTCTGTCTCTAATGGAGCTTCTCACCCCCTGCACCTCTGGCCTGCCTGCAAATTCTTGTATGCATAAATAAATAAATCTTAAAAAAAAAACTTTTCTCAATTTTCTTTATATTTGGGCATGCTCACTTCCATATAGAACAAGATAGCTCTCTTTGGGGGCAGTGGCTATTAATTCCCCCAGGATCGTAATCTGGAAAGATCTGGGAAGGGAAAATGGTCAGGGAGTAATGGCATTTGCTCAACCATATAACCATGTGTTTTATTGAGTCTTTCGTTGTTTGTAATATATTTGACAGAGGGAGAGAAGTGTAAAAATCTTTCATCTCTTGGGCCTCCCTGGTGGCGCAGCGGTTAAGCGCTGCACTGTGGAGCTGTCGGCAGCAGCGATGCGAGTTCGATGCCCGCCAGGGGAGAATCCCACATGGTGCGGCAGACCTCTCCTGCCTTGCCCGCTGCTCCCCTCAGCAGTGTATTTCTGATCTGCCTGTTCTGCTCCCCGCTCTGTCTCTGGTGAACCCTCTCGTCGCCCCACACCTCTGGTTTGTACCCCAGCTTGTATGTATAAATAAATAAATCTTAAAAAAAATAAAATCTTTCATCTCTTGCCAATCATAAGAATTGGAATTTTGGGGCCTCCCTGGTGACGCAGCGGTTGAGCGCTGCGCTGTGGAACTGTCAGCAGCGGCGACACGAGTTCGACGTCCAGCCGGGGAGAATCCCACATGGCACGGCAGACCTCTCCTGCCTCGCCCGCTGCTCCCCTCAGCAGTGGATTTCTGATCTGCCTGTTCTGTTCTCCACTCTGTCTCTGGTGAACCCTCTCGCTGCCCCATGCCTCTGGTTTGTACCCCAGCTTGTATGTATAAATAAATCTTAAAAAAAAAAAAATTGGAATTTTAAAATTCCCTTGTCACAGAATCAGTATGAGAATATGAAATTTTAATACCACTTGGCAGTAAAGTCTCACTTCTTTTAACTGAGAATTTAACACTGAGCATCATGGAATAATAATATTAGTACATGACAGAAATAAATGATGGTGAAAAGTTTATATATACTGAATGATTATAGCTAAATTTAAATGTATGCATATATAACAAATAAAAAAATTGATAACTAAATAAAAAAGTGAATGAATTGAATGTTAAAAAAAAAAATTATGCATAGGAAGAAGCCTAGCAGTAAAATGTGAATTTAGTATGGTAATATTTTGGTGGCAGCATCCTGGATGCTGTTTTCTTCTTTCAACTGTTCCATAATGGCCACGCTATAATTTTTTTTTTTAAAACAATCATGCCTTTTAAAAAATCACAGGGCCTCCCTGGTGGCACAGGGGTTGAAGTCTCAGCACTATCAAGCTATAGCCAGCTACTGCAGCATGAGTTCAATCCCCGGCCAGGGAGCTAATCCACATGGCAGAGCAGACCTCTCCTGTCTCACCTGCTGCTCCCTCAGCAGTGTACTTCAGTAGATCTGCTTCTTCTGCTCCCCACTCTGTTTGGTGAATCCTCTTACCCCGGCACCTCTGGCCTACACCTCAGTTCTTGTATGCATACATAAAAATACATCTTTTAAAAAAATCACAAATAACAAGTGTAGAAATTGGAACTGTTTCACAAGAGAAACATCTGGAGTCCTGACAAAACTATTAGTTTATTTGGAAGAGAAACCCAAGGGATCCCACATTGTAGCTGATTGCTGAGCCTGAGATTTCATTTCATTCACTTTGCCACCATCAATTTTCTTCTCTCTCTTCCATTCCACCTTTCCTTTATTTCTATAACTATAAGAGGCCATTTGATATAAAAAAAATAAATAAATACTTAAGAAACACCAAACTTGGGTTTGAACCCTGGCTTAATCAAATACTATCAGTAAACATTAAGCAGGTAATATGCCATATACTGTCTTAGGCACTGGAGATTCAGCATTGATTAAAAACAGACAAAATTGCCTACCTCTATGAAACTTATATTTTAATGGGGTGAAATGGTGATTTAAGAGGTCCTAACATGCTTAGAAGTATGCCATGGAGGACCTAGCCTTTGGAGACAACAAAAATACAAATATCAGTACATCATGGAAGTAGATCATTGTTAGACTTAACAGTTTTTTATATATTAAGGTAAATTAATTCTGTCATATACCTCAAGAACTAAATGAGAACCATGATTTGCAAATGTAAACAGTTTGTCCAGGAAGGGTAGATATGAGTTGTAGAGTGGGCAGTATGAGGGTACTGTGGCAAGAGGTGACTTAGCAAAGGCAACAAAGATGGAAAAAGAATAGTGGTAGGACTCTGGGAATGAATTTCATCCTTAACTTATGACTTTGTCATGGGGAAAGATCTAGACGTCTTACCAGATTTAAGTATTCCCTCTTTTTCTTACCTTTATAGTTGTTTTTTTTGAGAGACTATTTTAGAACCTGACTGTTCCAAAAGGATGTATCTGTGGACTTCCCAAATCCCTCATATTGTTAAATACCCCTAGAGTGTCTCTTCTCTCTCACAAAATATTAAATATTTTTATACACACACACACACACGCACACACACACACACTCAAAGAATAACTACCCAACTGAGATATAGAAGCTGGTCGTGCCTGCTAATCCCACTCACGTTTTGAAATGGCATTAGTCTATCTGTGTCTCTGGATTTCTGATGGTAACAAAATTTAAAATATGTGGATGCCAAGGTTTAGTATCATTTATACTTAGCTCTCTTCATCCTCTGCAGTGGTGTCTCTATTCCTGTTATTCATAAATTGTGTCACTTCAGGTTGTGAGAATCCCTCCTATTTAAAGGAACAGAAATCTCGCAGATGAACTCAGGTCAAAGAAACGTATGTTGTAAGGTTACAGGAGACTCTTCAGGTTGTTTTTCAGGAATTGTAGGGTGGCATCATGAGAACTGGAGAGTCAACATGCAGGTACTGTGGGATGTGTATATCTATCAGGCTTCATAGTCTCTTATCTGGGTTTTTTTTTTTTTTTTTTGGAGTCCTGATTTCTCTGCTAACTCACAGCCTCACTTATGCTATATACATTAAGTTTGCAAATGGCTTTAGCTTGCCAGTGTGGGATGGCAGCCCAAACTAAACATAATCTCAGCCAGCTCCTGTAACTGACTCATTGCAACGTTGGAAGTCTGATTGGCTTAGCTTGTGTCCAATTAGAGGCTGCGCTTAGTAAATATTGCTTCATTGTTATTACCTGTGTTCTCCTTTACTTGGCTTATAGATTGTTGGGGATTTGGCAGGAGGATAGGAGTAGCCTATCTGTCCTATTGTGGCTCCTCAGGGATAGTCAGTTTTACTTAATATCCTAACAACAACTACTACTACTACCACCAACAGTTCCTTTTGCTAAGCACTTTACATAATTGTTTGAATAGTTAAGTTGGGGGGTGGGGGGCTCAACAATCTGAATCCTCCTACTTTTATTCTCTTTATGCAAGAGGAAACTTGGAGAGAGGTAAGGTATATTGATAAAGAACACAAAGCTCAAAGACGGATTTGATCTGAGGTTTCTCTGACTGCGAAGCCTGTGCCCTCTCCTGCTTTTCTACATTGATCATGTCACTGGCTGCTGCTGACAGCTGCCATAGTTTAACCCTGGCACTTAACTTCCTTCAGCTAAACTATCTCACTTAGACATGGGAAGTAGGTAATATGTGAAGGGGAACACTAATCAATAGGTTACAGATGTCACCAGTAACAGTGTTTCCTAGTTGTTTCCAGTCTGTGACAAATCCCTGATCTTGCTTCATTGATAGCTTAGTGCTTAGCACTTGCTGAGTACCTAGTATGTGGTAAGATGTTCTATAAGCTTTATGATACTGAATTAAACTTTAGTTTATATTCTCTCAAAATTATAGCCATGGATGGTCAGAGTTGGTTTGTTATTACCCAAGTGTCTTAATCCATTTGAACCCCTGCAACAGAATGCCATGGATTATGTAGCTTATAAACAACAGAAGTTTGTTTCTCATAGTTCTAAAGGCAGGAGACCCAAGATCAAGGCATGAGGGGATTCAGTGCCTGGTGAGGGCCCACCTGTTGGTTCACGGATGGCTATTTTGCTGTCTGCTCACACAGACTGGGGCAGGGTGAGGAAGGTTTCTTAGGGACTAATCCTTTACCAGGGCACTAATTTCATTCTAAGACCTTATCACCTAATCACTTCCAAAAGGCCCTACCTGTAGACCTGTAGTGCCAGTACATTAGGTGCTAGGATTTTAACACATGAATTGAGGAAGAAGGGAACACAAATATTCTGTCCATTATACCAAATTATATAGAATAGAAGGTGAATTGATGGAGTGAAAGGGAATCATGATTAACAGGTTAGGAACCCTTGTAATGGATGATTATTTAAAAAAAAAAACTTTTTTTTAAGATTTATTTATTTATGCATACAAGAGCTGGGGTATAAGCCAGAGGTGTGGAGGGTGAGAGGATTCACCAGAGACAGAGTGAGGAGCAGAACAGGCAAACTGACTGAAATACACTGCTTAGGGGAGCTGCGGGCGAGACAGGAGAGGTCTGCTGCACCATGTGGGAAGCTCCCTAGCTGGGGATAGAACTCGTGCTGCAGTGGCTGTGGATAGCTTCATAGTGTTGAGACTAACTCCTTGCGCCACCAGGGAGGCACCCAAAAAAACTTTTTAATTGAAATGAGCCACAGACTTTCAGACTTTAAACTTAAAAGAGGATTTCAGTGGAAAGGATCACCTGCACTATAATATCATTCTCTTCTCCAAGATTTACCTCCTCAGATTTCTCACAAATTATTGCTGCCACCAGCAGTTCCTCTAGGGGGCACTGCTTCTCCTCCAAGGTTATGAACCAATTGTGAATCTACAACAGAGCCTAACTTAAAGTTGAGTTCTCTCTGCTGGGAGAGATACCATCCGGAAATAAACGTGAAAGTAAGAGTGATGTTGTTGGGGGGAAAAAAGGACGTCTGCAACAAACTCCACAGGAAGGTTTATGGACCCCCACCTCAAGCCAGAGAGATCCAAGACCCTTAGGGCTACGAATCCCAGAATTCCATCATCAACCAGAAGAGAGGATTACCGGAAACTGAGGGGTGGAGTGAAGCAGACATGTTGTCTATATAACGAGGGCTTTTGACCTTGGGGGTCTCTTGCTTCTCGCCGGGCTACAGCGTGCCATTGGGGTTTCCAGCTCTTCGGATCTGGTAGGACATATTTGGAGATTTATCTCTCTCCCTCACTTTCTCTTTTGTCCCCGAGTTATTCATTTTTTATTTCCTTTCCTTTTTGTAAATAAACCCTTTTATTAACCTTTTTGTGAGTGCCTGCAATTGTTCTTATTATAAGTCCTTTTTAAGCGCACGGGTGAGAACCCACAGTCAGGCACCCCATTGTATATCGGGGTTGCCCTGTAACAGTTTGGCGCCCAACGTGGTTGGCCAGCCCAAGGTAATTTGCGCTGGTCACCCTAAGCGCATTGAGTTTGCAGGACACGTGGCATAATCTTGGTTTTGAGTCTCGATAAGTTTGTTTTTTTTTTCCCCTTGCGTACAGCTATCTCTTGTGGGTATTTTATTTTATTTATTTATTTATTTATTTATTTATTTATTTATTTATTTTACCCAAACATGGCCTCGACCATGAGTTTCAGCAATTTTCTCTCTAGCATAAGGCCGTTCAGTTTTTTTCCGACCTTAAGTTTAGATTTCCTCTTCCCTTTGAATATTACCTCTAGCTTCATAAGTATAAAACAATTTGGTGAGACCTGGACTATGGCAGATGATTTTGCTGATGTATGCATCCATGGGTGGTTTACAAGCCATCCCTGTGTTAAAATTGGTGCTTCTGGGTCTCTTTTTGGTAATATGTTCGAGTGTCATTTGTTATATTTTTGTGAGAGGTGGACGCTCTGCTTTACCTAATGAGAATATACAAGAGCAAATCCAGGCTCTTAATTTAGTGATGAAGAATATGAAGGATGGGGCCTCCCTGGTGGCGCAGCGGTTGAGCGCTGCGCTGTGGAGCTGTCGGCAGCGCGCGGTGCGAGTTTGACGCCCAGCCGGGGATAGTCCCACATGGTGCGGCAGACCTCTCCTGCCTCGCCCGCTGCTCCCCTCAGCAGTGTGTTTCTGATATGCCTGTTCTGCTCCCCACTCTGTCTCTCTGGTGGGCCCTCTCGCTGCCCCACGCCTCTGGCCTGTACCCCAGCTTGTATGTGTAAATAAAAAATAGATCTAAAAAAAAGAATATGAAGGATGGAAATTGTTTTGAGTTAGCCTTTAATAGTATGCAGTACCAGATAAACAAAAATCTTACTGCTTTTGATTCGGCCTTTAGAAGCATGCAGGACCAGATACAGTTTACAATTAACAGAAATCTTATGGCTTCTGAGTCAGCTTTTAAAAGTATGAGGGACCAGTTACAAGATGCCCTCCATAAATTGGATATGGTGAAGGCTCGCCTGATGGCACAGAGAAGAGATAAACCTTCCCCTCCCTCTGAGGACAATAGCATGGGGGCAGCATTAGAAGAGGAGGATTATAATCTGTTAAATACTTTAAACCCATCTGTTCAGAATCTTCGCATGACAGTGCCACTCCTGTGGAGACCCCTGAGGCTCCACAGCCCCCACTGCCCTCGGGGAAGTAACTGAAATGGTATCTCCTTCCCATACTAGACAGGGTACCCACTTTGGGAGAAAGAGTCACCCTAAAGCAGGACAGTTCCCGCTGAGGCAAATGCCAATGGGTGGATTGAATGAACACGGGCAGCCTGCTGGGTGTTTTTGGTCACATCACCCCTTTAGTACAGCAGACCTTCTAAATTGGAGGAGCTCTGCACCATTCTACCGGCAAGACCCTAAGAAGATGGCAAACTTATTTGCCTCCATCTTCCTCTCCCATCGCCCTAACTGGGCAGATATACAGTCAGTGTTGCAAACCTTATTGACTTTGGACGAGCAGAGGATGGTTTTTAGGAAAGCCAGGCAGGAGGCTGATCGTCTCCACCAACAGGATGTAGAGTCCCCAGAACCAGAGGTGGCTGTCCCAGTAGTAGATCCCAACTGGGAACCAAAAAATGGGGGAATGGAAATGCTAGAACATTATAAGAAGTGTTTACTGGTAGGTCTACAACAGGGAATCCCAAAACAGAAAAATTTCAATAAAATATTGCAGCTGGAATAGCAGTCTAATGAGAACCCATCGGAGTTCCTCGAAAGAATCATCCAAACATATAGCACCCATATGGATATAAATCCAGATGCCCCAGAAAATGCCCGTCTGATCGCTATGGCGTTCATTACGCATAGTGCAGCAGATATAAGGCGGAAATTAGCAAAGGTGGACGGCGTCACAGAGATGAGTCCATCCCAATTGGTAGACTTGGCATTCAGGATTTATAATAACAGAGAGGAAAGGAGGCCTAAGCCTGCAACTATTTTCGTACAGAGGGAGTACAGGACACGATTTCACAGAAACAGTAACAGAATGAGGAGAGGACCCAGGAGGAGTGACCCTAAGAGAAGTGAACCCTTAGGGAGAAATCAGTGTGCTTTCTGCAGGGAAGAGGGACATTGGAGATACAGTTGTCCCAGATTGCAGGTAAACAGGAGACAGGATGATGAAAGAAGGGAGGAAAGGAGGCCGATGACATCACAGCATGAGGACTCACACAGGGGTTACAGAAGGGAATATAGGCGGAGTGCGAATAATCCACAACCAAGGAGAGAGGAGAGGAGACAAATGATAGCTCAGAGCAGAGGCTCAGATGAAGACAGGAGAGAGTATGGACAGAGGAGAAGAAATCAGGAGCCAACTACAGAGGAAAGGAGACAAATGATGGTACACAGAGAAGGTTCTGATGAAGAATAGGGGGGCCCAGGGGCTCCACTAGATCTAAAAAAGCCCATTAGAATAACCCCCTCGGAGCCCCGGGTAACACTTACTGTGGGGGACCATGTGATTGATTTCTTAGTGGACACTGGTGCGACATACTCTGTTTTGAACTCTAAGGTGAGCAAGCAGACAGTACCAGTCACTGGCGTTACAGGAAGGCCACAGCAGAAAGCGTTTTTGCAACCTCTGGAGTGCCGACGGGGCACCACACAGCTGCAGCACAGCTTCCTATACATGGAAGAGTGTCCGATACCTCTACTTGGTCGAGACCTTTTAAGCAAATTAAATGCACAAATTACCTTCTCACCCCAAGATGAGAGGCTTCACCTGCAGGTACCTCCAGAACATGCTCTACGTTTCCAGATGTTACTTACTCAGAATGTCACACCAAAAGGTGAAGTGTTACCATCAGAAATCATTGAAAGAGTAAGTAAATGGGTATGGGCTGATGGAACCCCAGGATGTGCGAAAAATGCAGAGCCTGTAAAGATAGAGGTTATAGAGGGGAGCAAAACTCCAAGGAGGAAGCAATACCCCTTAAAAGAAGAGGCCTTAAGAGGAACTGAACCTGTGTTAAAAAGATTCCTTCAATCTGGACTCATTCGGCCCAGTCGCTCACCATATAATACTCCGATTTTGCCAGTAAAGAAACCCCATACGGGCGAGTACCGTTTTGTTCAAGATTTAAGGGCCATCAATGAAATTGTCCAAGATATACACCCAACTGTGCCTAATCCCTACACCTTATTAACTGCCATACCTAGCGATTTTGGTTGGTTTTCAGTATTGGACCTTAAAGATGCCTTTTTCTGTGTACCAATTGATGTCCGGGATCAACTGCTTTTTGCTTTGGAATGGCAGGACCCTAAGTCCAAAAGCACTCTCCAATATTGCTGGACTGTGCTTCCGCAGGGGTTTAAGAACTCCCCTACTATTTTTGGGGAAATACTAGCCAGGGATCTCAGGAAGGTTCAGTTAAACCAGGGCATCTTATTACAATATGTAGATGATTTATTAATTGCAAGTCCAGACTACAAATCTTGTCTGGAAAATACCATAGTAGTACTGAACCACCTAGCAGATTGTGGTTATAAGGTGTCGCCTCAAAAGGCACAAATATGTAAACAAACGGTGACATATTTGGGGTTTGAGATTAAGAAAGGCAAACGGAGCTTAATGACAGAAAGGAAACAGGTAATTTCAGCTCTTAAAGTCCCCAGCAACCGAAGGCAGCTGCGTGGATTTTTGGGAATGGGTGGGTTTTGCAGGATTTGGATTCCAAATTTTGGATTAATAGCGAAACCTTTATATGATGCTCTTAAAGGCCTTGACTCAGAGCCTTTGTCCTGGACTCAGGAATGTCAAAGAACCTTTGATGGAATTAAAGAAAAGTTGATCTCAGCACCAGCATTAGGGCTACCAGATCTTAGAAAGCCATTCAGACTCTATGTGCATGAGAGAAAGGGAGTTGGTCTGGGAGTGCTAATCCAATTGTTAGGACCAGAAATGCAGCCCGTTGCTTATCTGTCCAAACAATTGGACCACACCACTAAGGGATGGCCTCCATGTTTGCGTGCTGTAGCTGCCACTTGCGACCTTCTACATGAGGCGGAAAAATTTATGTTGGGTCAGCCCATCACTGTTTTTGTGCCACATCAGGTTTTAACATTGCTAGAATGGAAAGGTGGACTTTGACTGACTGCTGGGCGAATGGGAAAGTACCAAGCAGCTCTGTTGGACAATCCTAATGTAAGATTGACGGCATCTAATTCTTTGAATCCTGCTACACTGCTTCCGAGCAATGTAGAAGAACCTGAGGATGTGAACTTAACCCACAACTGTCTAGAAATGATTGACACAGTGTATGCTAGCCGACCAGATCTGACTGACCAGCCTCTGCCAGATCCAGAGTGGGAGTTGTATACAGATGGAAGCAGCTTCATGGAGCATGGCCGTCAATGTGCAGGATATGCCGTGGTGACGCTACTGGAGACCATGGAAGCCAGGGCTCTTCTAGCAGGTACGTCAGCACAGAAAGCTGAATTAATAGCCCTGACCTGCGCCCTGGAACTCTCTAAGGGTAAGAGAGTCAATATATTTACTGACTCAAAGTACTCTTTCATGATTCTCCACATGCATGGGGCCATTTGGAAGGAGCGAGGACTCCTTACCGCCAGTAACAAAGATGTCAAACACCCTTTAGAAATTCTGGCCTTGCTAAAGGCAGTAGCTTTACCATCAGCTGTGGCCGTGATGCATTGTCCCGGCTACCAAAAAGGTGGGTCTGATATGGCAAAAGGCAACAGGGCAGCTGATCGAGTGGCTAAGGCCACTGCCTGTTCTGCTCTCCAGGGTGCACTCATCCCTCTCGTGGACTTGACTCATTATGTCCCGGAATACACTGAGCGGGATGAGGAGAGAGCTTGTAAATGGGGATTTACTGAGGTTGACCCCAGCTCTACTTGGAGAGTAAACTCCCATGGGATGATACTACTCCCAGAGGCCTTGGTATATCCGGTGTTAAAACATTTACACGAAGGATCCCACTATGGGAGAGATGCCCTATTAGAGACAGTGCGCCCATATTTGAGGGGCCCACATTTACATGAAATAGCACAACGGATCACCCGGGGTTGCCAAAT
>PVIJ01012745.1:0-48249 GCA_004024925.1 Scalopus aquaticus
CACCATTTATTGAATAGACTGTCCTTGTTCCACTGCATTTTCTTTGCTCCTTTGTCAAAGATTAGTTGTTCATAGATATGTGGCTTTAATTCTGGGTATTCTCTTCGGTTCCATTGGTCTTTCTGTCTGTTTTTGTTCCAGTACCATGCTGTTTTAATTATTATGGCTTTATAATATAGTTTGAAAGGTCTGTTATGATGTTGAACTCTAATGCTAGAAACAGCCTTTGACTGGTTTTCCAAAAAATTCTGGAGGGACCCCCAAATATTAAGACAAGTGATTTTTCATTTGTCTTGTTATTTTAGTCTCATAAATATAGTGATATAAAGAGTAAATGTTTATTATCTCCAATTTTGCTATATTTTAATATTGACCTGACTTGTTAATAATAAATTGAATTTTTTTGTACAATAAGTGGGAGGCAGGTGGAAAGAATACGTGATCAGCTTTGGGTGCTTCTCATGGTGAGTGGTATTTTAGCACTTTGTACAATGTCATCATGATTCTTCACAGTAAATCTACAATTAATAGTTGTTTACAATTTTTCTGCAGCTGAAGAAGTTCATACTTGGTTTAAACATGCTGCTAGCCCTTTGCCAGATGTCCCTCTTATCAGTCAAACTCACTTGTGTCACTGTCAGCTGAGAGATTATGACTCAATTCCGGCAGTTAACAAGTGTTAATAGCAGGACATTAACTCACTACCCATAACTGTCAGGGTAATAAAATGATCTCACCAGTATTCCACTTAAGTTACTGTAAGACAATGGAGTCATGTACTGTGTTACAAATAAATTAGAATTGTATACATTATGGAGATTAAATATGTGTTATTTAATTTCGTAAACAATTGCTTGAATCAGGACCTCTTCCAGATGGACTTTCGTTGTTTGCAGAGGTACAACTATGTCTATTTTAGATCATTCGTTCTTTCAAATTTTCCTCATCATCAAAGTGTGCATGCCTTCTGTTTTTCCTGGATCTTTTGCTATTCTCCTCTGTGGAAAGCTTGCTTTAAAAATGGATTGTATCAAGGGTTAGAGGAAAGGATTTGTGTGTGTGTCTCTGTGTGTGTGTGTGTGTGTGTGTGTGTGTGAAATCCTAGATAGAGTAGGAAATCAATGAAGAGTTTTTTAGTTTTCTCATGCTATGTGGGAAATTACCTACTCAATCTTTGTGACTTACACCAGCAAATATTAATCATTTAAGTCTCTTTGGATCCAGAATGGTGGAGACCTCAGGTGGATAATGTGGGATTGGGATGTCTCATGAGGTTATTTCAGATGTAGCTGGACTTGCATTCATCTGGAGGCTTGAGTGGGGTGTGAAGATCTACCCTGGATGGTGGGATCACAGGACTGGTATTTGTTGCTTTCAGTAGGGGGTCTCAGTTCCTCATCAGGTGACCTTTCCATTAAGCCACTTGAGAGTCCTCTGTATTGTAACTGGTCCCTCCTTGCGTGAGTGATACAAGAGCAAGGCAGAAGCCACAGCAGCTTTTATGAGCTAACCTTGAAAGCCACACACTGTTATTTTTGCAGTTTACGTCCTGATCAGTGTGGGGGAGAGCCGTGTGTGTGAATGCCCAGAGACAATCACTGGAGACCCCTGGGAGGTTGGCTTCCATAGGTGGGGTGGAGAAGAAGTAGTGTGTGTGATTTGAAAGGAACTCTGTAGATTGACATTGTTTTAGTACAATGAGTATGTTAGTCACTTAAAATACTGGAATACCGATTTCTAGGAGGTGATGTAACCCAAGAGTTTTTGATATTTGTGCCTGTGCATATAAACCACTTGTGTTTTGCCCAAATCTCCACAAGCCAGGTCATGCAGATAATCATCATTTCATAGTGAGGGACCCCTGGGGTCTCTCACATCTAGATCCAAGGAGTAAGACCCAAGGTTTCTGTCTTTTATCTTCTGGTCACGGTCATGGCTTCCTGCCTGTCCCAGAGTGCCCCAAGAGATGCCTCAAATCTCATTGCTGAAGTAGGTCAGTGTATTGTGCATCCCTGTCCACCCACTGTTGTATGAAACTGTAACTCAGAACAAGATCATTTTGTTATGTCTATTCCACTGGTAATTGTATATGCATGCAGGTTTTAAAACCCACGTGCCACATTTTGATGATGAAACAGTGAGGTTTGTAAGCAAAGGCAGTGAATAACTTGCCTCTACATACATTTAACTGTGCAGACATTAAGTCACAGTCAAAGGAAATGCACCCTCCTAACCGAGCCATGTAAATTGTGACTCTGAAGTTGGACTTGCAACATGAAAGCCAGGAGTGGGAAAGGGAGGAGTTATCAGCTTTATTAAGACAGATTAAGGGAGAGGAGTGGGAGGTTAAAACCTTTTCTTTTTTCAGTGATGGCTCTCTGTTATGTTCTTGTGTCCCTTTCCATGGAAACAACCTCCAGTCTCATTCTTACCACAGAGTGGGCTCTTCAGTAAATATCAAGATCAACTTGAGATGTTTAAAGAAGTGCTGTGAAGGTCAGTTCAGATGCTCGCTGTCTTTGTTTGGGGCCAATCCTACTCACAGGCAGGCCTTGTTTCTGATGAGTTAGGACGAAGGGGCGATACGGATGCACCTGGTGTCTTGTGCATCATGAGATCACATTTCCTGGATATATTTTACTACCTGGGTCCAGGAAGCCAACTGTCTCGTACCATCAGCTGCATAGTCTCCGATATTTTTGAATTTAATTAGTCTGTCTGATTTATGAGGCCTGAGTCAAGGTCATTTGACTCCAAGAGACCCACAGTCAGCATGGATAGACATGCTATTGTCCAGCTTCTGACACTCAGGATGCTTTAATAACCCCAATGGCTATTTTGAGCATAAAAACACTGTTCTATTTGTAGACCTCAAGTTCTGACATTTTACAAAAACCAAGAGACTTGAGAAATAATTTTCGTGCAGGAGCATGAAGACAAAACTCCCTTATGGTGGTGGGAGTGGTGGCCTCTTATAGACAGCTGTGCCGTGGGTCTCCTGGCCCTGTTGTGCTGGGGTGGGAAGTCAGGAGACGGCCAGGGTTAGGCGCCATTGTTTTCTGTCCAGCCATATTTAATCTAGATGGAGAAACAAGTTCCCTGTTCACATTCCTGATGGGGACTTGAGGGAAGTTCAATAAAAGGACGCTGACAAAGATGCAGCCAGAGTTTAGGGAAAGTAACAAATATCGTTTAGAGTCCTAGTGATTTAAGGAACAAGCTGTTGGCATCCCAGGGTCTTGGGGCACAGGTAGCGAGAAGGAGAGTGAAGTGAGTCATTGACAGGAGCTGGGGTCTCGTAACAGGAGTTTAGTCACGAGTGCCCCACAGGCAGGAGAGAGAAGTGCAGAGTGCACATCTGCAGGGGCAGCGGGAAGGTCGCAAACAAAGGCGCTTGCACGGGCAGAATTCAGATAAAAATAGATCCTGTTTCTCACAACTTTTCATTTCTAGAAACTGGCTTTGAATCCTAGTTCCAACACTCTTTTGGAAGGTGGTTTACTCTTTCTGGGCTTCATTTGTCAAAGAAGATAATCATGGTGGCAAGCCCCCAGGTTGTTGGGAGAATAAATAAATGAATATATGTAAAATCCTTCAATTAGTGACCGGCACATTGAAGCATCACACATCATTGCTATTATTTGCTTAAGTTCCATACAATATCCTGTAATTGCTTCTTTTTCAGACAGATAATGTACATTGAGTTAAGTTGTCTTCCTGTTGTTATTTTCCATAATTCTTTTGGTGTTTGGCTATAACCTGGGATTAAATATACAGGTGACAGTAGTTGAACTGAGGTCCTCCGAGCATTTGTTTCCAACAAAAGGAGATCAGAACATTTTCCAGAATATCCTCAGAATAATGGGAAGTGTGGTGCATTTCTTTACTACGGAAGATGACTGACTGGGTTGACTCTGTGTGAATTAATTTTGGGATGGAAAGTTTAGTCAACTGCTCCTGCTTCCTTCACTAAATGAATCCCTCTAGGAATTCCTTTAGAAAGCATTTTCAATGTGCTTATTGCACAGAATGGTAGAGATGAAAATGAATCTTTGACTTGGAGCAGTGCTTTTTCTTGAGATTTATTATCTAATTAAGCAATTTCCCAATGAAACAAGCATTGAAATTTTCACAGGAACCAAGAAACACAGTAATAACATTCAAAACTAGCTTTGTTAAGTCATACTAGTTTACAAAAGGGCCCGAGATTGGTTTTCAAGTTTTTGTTTTAACAGTGGAATTGTGCCCTGTAAAGGGAAGTTTCTGGATGTGATCAGCTCTCTTTTCCTTACCCCTTCTTCCTTCCAATGGAAGAGTCTTCGGTTTCTAAGGAGGACAGTGTGAAGATTTCTTTGTCTTTCTCTGAATTTCTGTCTTTCCTTGGGTGCAGGACTCAGCTATCTCACTGCCTTTTCAAGTTCTGTTTCAAATGCAGAGTTCTGGACCTCGGATAGTCCTCCTGAAAATATTTGTGTGCGCGAGGGAAATTATCTTGAGAGGGCTTTAAGGACAAAATAAAACATGGAGGAGATTCGAGAAACCTCACCATCACTTTTTCATGCCCCGCTGTTTATGTTGTACGCAAACCATTATGTAATGTCTGACAAATGTGAAGGAATTTGGGTTTCCGAGTTCTCCAAATCCCACTTTACATAATTCAAGTAAGAATTGGTGGATACCCCTTCTCAGTACACTACACACTGTCTTCTAAGCAACAGAGTTTCAAAAACCAGTCAAAGAGTAATACGGCATAACTAAGCTAAGTTTTTTTTGGTGTGCTACTAAGATCTGTCTTATACAGACAATATTTACAATAATCTTAAGGTGTGTGTGCATGTATACTCTTTCTCTACTCCCATCCATCCCCCACCCTACCTTTTATGAAAAGTTTATTGTGTGCCAGGCTCTGCACTACTTCATTTAAAGTTACATTATTATTATTGTTGTGATAAGAAAACTGAGACTTACCTAAGTAGGTTAGGTAAGGTCTCACTTATCCATAATTCATACTCTGAACTGTGATATAAAGCCACATGTACAGGCTTGAAACATTTCAGCTCAAAAATGAATAAGAACTGGGCTTCTCTGGTGGCCTAGGGGTTAAGTCTCAGAGCTATCACTGCAACAGCCCACCATGGGGGGGGGGGGCTGAGTTCAATCCCCAGCCAGGGAGCTGACCCACATGGCTCAGCAGACCTTTCTTATCTCACCTGCTGCTTCCCTTAGCAGTGTATTTCAGTGAATCTGCCTATTCTGCTCCCCATTCTTGTCTCTGGTGAATCCTTTCAACCCCCACATGTCTAGCCTATAACCCAGTTCTTCTATGCAAAAATATGTAAATAAAATCTTTTAAAAAATGATTAAGAACATCAATAACAGCAACTCAAATTCAAAATGTCAGGAATCATGGCAATTTTATGGTCAAAATAAAGGAAGACCACACAAATTTTAATTAGAGCACATTATACATTCTCACTGCATCTTTGATTAGAAGTTTAGGGAGGGATTGGCTCACATCAGTTCTCTTGGGGTTGGTGAGTGATGTAGAAGGAACTGGCCTTTAAGTATTTTCTGATGAAACGATGAAGATTGAGATCTGACTCTAGAG
Organism: Scalopus aquaticus; assembly: GCA_004024925.1. NCBI lineage: Eukaryota > Metazoa > Chordata > Mammalia > Eulipotyphla > Talpidae > Scalopus > Scalopus aquaticus. The sequence continues at coordinate 5,609 of PVIJ01012745.1, forward strand.
AGACTTAGCGATCTGGCTCAAGGGCTGGCAAGGGAGGGACATTTTCAAGTCTTGCTGACTCTTTGCCTGTGGCTTCGTAAAAATCTGTTCTAGGTAATTAACAATTTCCAGGAAGCTAACATTATTCTGCTCTTCTTATATTTGCATATATGCTTGAAAGGTTCCGTGACTGATTCCTGTTTATAATTCAAATCTCAGATCAAGGTTTGTCTGATGGAGATGTGTAACATCCAGAACACCTCCTTTCTGCCAGTCCCTATGTCAGAGATCAGAATCCCATGGCCCTGAAAACAAGAACCGCTAACTGATATGAATGTGTGTATTAATTTATTTTTTATTGTCTGTTTCTCCCTCCTGGGATATAAACGCCACAGAATAGGAATCTTGTGTTTATTCCCTTTTGTATCCTCAGAATTTAGAGCAATTCCTGGCACAGAAAAGGCAGTGTGTAAATATTTGCTAATTAAATAAATATTCTCAAGTTTTTTCAGTGTTCTGTGATATTAAGCGTTTCACCAATATACTGTGCCAAATGAGGTTTATAAAGAGTTCTTATGAGATTTTAAAATTCTTAAAATGTGAATAAGATAACAAAGGTGCATACAGGATTTAAGCTCAGTATGACTTCACCAGTGTCAAGGTTGACAGAGAAAAGCTTGCAAAGAAGTCAAAATATTAACTGTGTTTGTGGTGCTGGCTTGTGAGTAATTCTTCTCTTGTATGTATATAATAGGATACTGAGGGCAAATTACTATTGCAAGGAGACAGAAAATAATCAAGAACTGAAAAAAATTTAGATCAATAATAATTTTCAAATGTTATACTTTTTGTTTATAGATACATTTTCAAATTAAATATTAGTAACTCAGCCCAGATAGTTGTGACAGTAACAAAGATGACGATGATGATGATTAAATAAGAGATAGTAAGATAGAGCAAGAAAAGGAAAGAAAATCTGGAGAAGGTAAAGATAGGAGAATGTGAGTATATATATTTATATATATACAACACATAGTAGGCAATTTTATATATATATAGATAAGTCTGTATTAAGACAATATATAAAATATACAATATTTTAAGTGTTCAAACATTTTAAAATTTTATTTTTATCATATCTATTACACAAAATATATAAAAATATAAAATAAAAATATTTCCTGGACTAAATTATATCTAATAAAAGTAAAATTTTATAATATTTAAATATTTTTAAACTGTTATTTATATATTTTTTATATTACCTTAGTATATTTATATTATCTATATATGTAAAATGAGATCTATTTTATATAATATATCTTTAATATATTAAGTATGTAGAAAAGTAATACAGAATATATTTTGCATAAACCTGCACAAGCTTGACCAATAGTATTTATGTTGTCTTTTCTTGATCTTTCAGAAGATGGGATATAGAGAAAGGTCCCGAATAGCAACCTAGATGATTTGAAAATGTATTCGATAGATAAGTGACAATTCATTTGGCGTTTGATGTACTACTCATGTTTAACAATACCTTGGCTTTATGACGAGTATGTCCATAGGTTCCACATCTTTGACCTCACTTGTAAACTAGACAGTGGATTGCACATAGTTAGGTTCAGCTGCGACTTTTCAGTCAGCTGTGATCCCAGGGCTGAGGTGAGGGTGCCACATACCTATGAAATGCTCAACTATTTTGTAAGTTAATATACAGTGATGGTATTTTCTTTACAAGACAATATATGAAGTCAAAACTTATCTCGCATGTTATTATGATATTCTGGTGTCAAATTTCATACTACTGTTCTGCTTTTTAGGGAAAAAAAACCACATAACCAGCCAGTCAACTGATTGGACTAGCAATATATACTTTCACTTTAGAGTCTTTTGGTGTTGTCACATCAAATTTTATCAACTTAAATGTACATCTGCAAAAATGATCTTAATATTTTACTGAAGTATTGTGAGAAAAAGTTCAAACATTAAAAAAATCTATTTCAGAAGTGGCTTCAAACCTCATTTTAAATTTTATAGTTGGGGATAGGGGCAGAAAAGTCATCCTTTCTTCTACTCTAGCCAGTTATACTTTTCAAATATGAAAATAAATCCAAGAAATTTCTTTAACATTATGCTTTAGTGGCAATTGTTGTGGAACCATCTAATACTGTAAAGCGGACTCCCAACTGCATTTGGAGTCACCTGGGGCACAGTAAACCCTTCCTGGTCCTGGGTTCCCAGCCTAGATGTTCTGATTCAGTTCATCTGTGGCTGTCTGGGCACTGAGTGTTCAGAAACTCCAGGAAGGACTAATGTGCAACCATGGCAGAGCACCACCCTGTCCTCTGTGGACACACGTCTACTTAGACCACAGCACTGTTTCCCTTAACAAGCATGCCGACTTTTGTTAGCCTGGGATCTCTAATTGGTACTGATTTGCAAAAAGGCCCTACCAAACAGTGTCCATAGATTTCTAGGTGTTAAGAGTTTTCCTCTTTAGATGGACAAACAGATCATTTTCTTTTGTATTAGCGTTATGGCAAAGGGTAATTTTGTGATGTTGTCACCTTAATTCCTTTTTTAAAGTTATTGTTAGCATTAAGTCCTTATCTGTACCCTCCATGAGGTTACACTTCATGGTCCCCTTTTAAAAATCACATTAGATAGGACTAGCCCTTGAAGATTTTATTCTTTACTCAAAATTTTAGGGTAATATTAAAAAATGAACACATGAAAAAGTTAAAGTGGGAACAGCATATTGAACTAGCCAAAATGTGTCCCCTGGAACTCATAAGGAGGCAAGACATTTGGAAATTTCAATACAGTTCTGCTTTATATAGGAATAGAGAATGAAGCAAGATAGCCTTCGTTTCCTCAGATCTCAAAAGCCCAAGTCACATTCAATCTGGAACTGACAAGTCAATCTGAAGGAAAAATCAGTTTAAGGAAACTTTTGGGTAAGATATCCATTGTTTCTGGACTTAAGGTTTCCTTTAGTTTGTTGGTTTAAAAGCATTCTTTATATATTGATTTAGTAGTAAATTATTGAGTAGAGACTTAAGGGAGTTTATGCTTTTACTTCTCATAAACTAATGCATTTTTTAAATTTAAAACATGACTCTTGAGAAAATTCAGATAATCTTCAGTATATTGCCAAGAAAGCATAATACAAATATAAATAATAGAAGCTGTAAATGTGAGACAAATGAAAACAAGGCATAACATCTTAGGTCTATTATTCAGTGTGTGGTTGATGAAAATGCACCAGCGCCTTCTCTTACAAAATCAGCCAGTCTCATCGCCAGTGAAAATACCTATAATCCCTTTAAGCCAGTTTGTCCTCACCTGGGTTTTCAAGCTGTGTGCAAAAGAGGAAAGGGAAGATGTTTAATTTTTTTATCGTGTGCTTGGCAAATAAAATGAGATCAATGTGGCACAAGTGAATTCAATGTACGTTCGTTTTTTTATTATTACCACCGTAACTGCTTTTTGAGTAAATAAATCAGATAACCTGTTTATGTTAACTTACCAGCTACCAAAATGTTGCCTGCAAACTTAGGATTTCCTCCAAGGGAGCTGCAGGCTAATCGAAGAGCCTTTTCTTTTTTTGTCTGTGGGGTGGTGGATTAATCATCGTTATTATTGTGCATGTAAATGGGCTGAGATGCACCTCTAAGGAGATAATGGCAGAGTGGCAGTTCATTAGCCTATATAGACTAATTAAACATCTAATTACATTCTTACTAGGAAATACCTTCAAGTGATTATGAGTCCAGAGTGCTCAGCAAGCCCACAAATTGGATTAACTGGATCTTAAATTCTCATAAAAATAATGGTATTAAAAGAGTTAGCTTGGTCTCAAAATATTAAGTGATAAAGTTAGAATTCAATTATATGTCACTTATTTATGAAGTGGTCAAGCCTGGGATTCCTTTCTCCCCCACCTTTTCTTATCATAAAATCAGACACTGGGGGTTGACCAGGACCCAGACATCAGGCTGTGCAGTGAACGCGTATCATGCTGTTGAATCTTAACAGTGCCCTTCTGAGGCAAGATGCCCCTGAAAGGGCCTCTTTTATGCCCCTCAGAAAACCAAACCTGAGCGTGAAATAACTGGTCCACTCTGCCAGGGCCAGGGGGCACTAGAACCTATACCCCGCGGGCCCAAAATACAGACTCACACGGTGTTAAGGTGATGATTCCACATTGCTCAGTTTTATCTGTTCCACTCAGGTTTCTCAGTGATATACTTTTCAAGAGCCAATTACTGTTACTTCTCAGTTGTTATCCACTTTTGTAATTTTTATGAACTATAACTTATTCTGGTGCAGGCTTTTGGCACTACCTAATTTCCCTGACCAGGCTGAGACCTCCAGAAGAGTGCTCTTAGAAGCCTGATTGTGTCTACAAGATCTCTCAATCATGCTTTGTTAACATTTGCACTCCATTATTCCTTGTGGTGAGGAACTGTCCTGTAAAATGTTTATCAGCATCCCTAATCTCTACCAATTGGATTAGCACCCCATCCCCAGGTGTGACAACCAAGAATGTTTCTAGATTTTACCAAATGACCCCTTCGAGAACCCCTGGTTTACAGTGTCAGGTAATTTTCTTGGATCCTTTTGTACTCATCACTAGTGCCAACACTATATTGTGATTGTCAAAGAAAAATTGCAGTGGGCCAAGTTCAACAGACAATGAAGACTTTAATCAAGACGACTGCAGTAGGGGGAAGAGATTGAACCTCTGCTGAGATAAAAGGCAGAAGGGTTTTTAACACTATGTGGTCCGCTCACGTATTAGTACGTGTTTTTGTCACCAGTATCAGGTGGCTGCTCACGTACTAATACATTTTCATCTAGTCTCCGGTTTTTCACGCCACGGTGGATTTATTTGGAACTATTAGGAGCTATTTCTTTGATCGTACTCAGTCTAGAAGCTTTACACATTGTTTTGGTGAAAGTGTAAGGTGTTTTATGAGAGATATTACAGTTTTTTTAATATCCAATAGTTCAAGAGTTGTGTGTGTTTTATTGAATGCTTATACCATTCATGCGGTGGCACAGAAAATGGCCGGCCCCAAGGGCTAGTAAATTTAAAGGGTACTGGCACACAAAGTGTTAAGTGCTGTGGTGAACTAGTAGAGAAGCACTGGAGGCCATTAGTGGGGAGACTGGCCCAGGTGCAATGTGATTAGGTCACCTGTGCTGCTAATTGATGCTTATGAATCTTACGCTCCTACCTGTTCACAAGTCTAGGAGACAGGTGTATATCTTTCTTAATGATTGCATTTCAAAAGGATGCCCACCCATCTCCCCAGGTCTTTGAGAAAGTCATTCCTTGATTGGAAGAAGTCCTGAAGAGGTTGGGAGAATATTTACATATCAGAAGAGTAGAGAAATTATTCACAGTTGCAAGTTTTCTAAAATAAATGCTCTAAGTGAAAGGAGTTCAGGGGCCATAGTCAGAAGGCTGTCTGAAGTGCAGTCAGGCTGAGGGGAATGGTAAGGCCCTCTGGGGCAGGGTGATTCCAGTGATTGTATCCTTAGGGTGGATCGAGGGTGTTCTCTTAGTCAGTGGTTGGGCTGGAAACTATGCGGCTGTCCCACACTCAGCAAGGAGGGGTGTGGAGGGGTCTCATGGAGGAGCATGGCCTGCTTCGCGGCCCTCAGTCTATGCTCGTCTCAGTTTCCATGTCTTCATCTTACTGAGAGTCCCATCTTACTGAGAGCCTTTAAGCTACCAGCAATGACAACCATGCAGTTTCCAAACAGAGAGTTATTGGAAACAATTGCAAACATGATTATAGTTATGGACAGGACAGGCTCTCTTCTCTACCTTTTATCATGCAGGCTTGGCACATAGAAGGAGCCACATAGTAGGAGCTTTGTGCACCTATGATGCCTGCATTTCTAGCTTCAGGGGACCTGAGCTGTGTCCAAGTTACCTTAACACTGATTTGGAGAGTCCACAGAAAAGCAGAAGCTGTTCTGCTATCCGAGGGCTGTTTTCTGGATTTATCCTCAAGAGGGACTGGGCACAGCCGCTTTATCAAGGTCCTGGATCAGTGACTGATTTCAGTGATTGAGTCATTCCACGGCAGTTTAATCAGCTAGTACTGAGCATTTAGCATAAGCAGGATGCTGGGGATAAAGAGAGAAGATGCTTGTCCTGAAGGAGCTCATTGATCGGGAGAGGCCGACTCCACTCGAGGCTATGGGACTATGTGATTGATGGGGTGGAAGGGTTCGGGGAGCATGGAAGAAAAGCATCATCTCTCCAGAGACATTATGAAAGACATTATGGAAACTGGGTCAGGGCAGGTGACACTAGAATGCTGGGCAGAATTTCAAGAGAGGAACGTGGATGAACAATATCAGCCGAAGCAGAGGGGAGAAGGAATGGTGTCTTATGCCACCAGGCATGAAGGGATAATCATAAAATAGCCTTATTCTTTCTCCCACCACTGTCCTCCAAGACCACATTAACTCTCCCTTCTCTACCTCAGGGATATCTTAGGAACTCCTAAATCTCTTCAAGTAATAGCATTAGAAAAGCCATTGGTTATTAGAACTGTCATTTTCTGATATTAAAAATATGGTACAATCTCATGGCAGAGCTTTTACCTCTAATCCAACTTAAAGCACCCCCCCCCCGTCTTTGCAGTGCCACCCCGACAATAGAGCTCCTAGCCCAGCGGCGGGAGGAAGCGCCGTGGGCATTATTGATATTTTTTCTCAGCTCCTCCATTTTACTCTTAGGCTCATTTTCTCCCTAAATCTCTGCAGTTTATGGTGCTCCAAGGTTGAGGTGGGACTGGAAAACAGAAATATAGGGACAAGTGCTCTGCTGCCTGGTGCTTTAACGGTCTGGCTTTAACACACACGGTGCCCTGTGTGTTAGATGCCCAAGGGCCTCTCTGTGAAGCGATGCTCCGTGACTGTTGTCTGGAAGTGGGGAATTGAAAACCACGACCCCCCATTCTTCCAGACTAATACATTTTCTAAAAATTACTTAATCAATTTTATAGAGACAGGTGGCAGGTGACAAGGAAAAAAGGTAGGTTATCTCATAGGACTGGGCAGGCGAGTCTGACAGCTCTCTAGAATGTGCATGAGAGGAGCATTTATCACCTACCGGCTCAGAGTTAGGACCTGGCCAAGACTAAAGGCAGCTGAAACCTCCCACAACATATGCGGCTCCACTGAAATTTGTAGATTATCGCTTAGAGCGCACTCTCACACCTTGATGCCAACACTGTACTGGAATAAGTCCGGGACTTAGAACTAGGCGTATCTGACATCCAAACAAACTTTGACATGCTCTAAACTGGGGGCTGTTAGTTCCTTTATTGCAAAGTGGAGGAAAGAGCATACTCTTCAGTATGTCCTTATCTCCCCCAGGGCTGACACGTTGTAGGTTATCACGCAAGTGTAACTCAGCACCTGCACTATTTGATCCTCGTAGATCATTTTGAGTAGGTATCGCGGGGATTGTTTGGGCAGCACATAGAATGTCTGGGCGTAGGAGAACAGCTGAATGGAGGCTTGAGTGCGTGGTAAGAGGTTTAAACTTGCCTTTCTACCCATTTGAAACCTAGGAAGGAAGAATTTAAACTCTAACAGCAAGACTCTGAGTCATATACCCTTGAACCTCAAAATCATCTTGCTCTCCACTGCTCCTCTCAGTCTTTAACCAGGACTCAAATCTGATTGATTTGCAAGCTATAAGCAAGAAGGATAATAACTGCAGAAACTATTTTACGAATGCTAATATTAATAGCCAATATTTTTTGAGCACTTAATATGTACGGGGTGCAAGGCGGGGCAGTGAGATTGTTGCTGCTCTGTTCACAACGTGCCTGCATAGATGAGGGGATTCTGAGTTTGGAAAAGTGAGCACTGCCCTGGGAATCTCACCTTCAGTAGTGCCCCGGCTGGGACGTGGACTCCCGCTGTCACCCTCTCACTTCCTAGCTGTACCTGTAGGAACTTCACTGAGGAAAGCGCTTTAAAGACATTGGTGACAAACACTTGCACTTTTCAGAAGTTATATTTACACATGTCGTTTTTACATTAGTCTCATTTCCAATTTTTGAATAGTCTTTTTTTCCTATTCTTTATTTTTTGGTCTATTTCCCCCCAATCTCCTCTATCTTCAACAGGAATCACCATACCAGTCACTTGGTAAACTTGATAATTCTCAGTGATGTCCTAATATTTATTCTTCCTGGTCTCCATTTTATTTGACACTATAATGGCATAAGTGTTTATGCAATTTGTAGTCATTTACATATATAGTTGTAATCACTTATATTTCAAGTAATTATTTTACTCATTTTCTGTATCTTTTCTTTTTTTGTAAGCTCTCCCTCTTATTCCCCCCCATTTCTGAAAATCAGTGTTAAGCTAGTGAGCCTTTATTATATTTATTCACACAATTTTCTTTTACTAAATTTCTTTTACTTTTGGTCACTTTCTGATAGACACACATTATACAGTGTTTTTTTATATACTTTTCATATAGTGGTGCTTTCATTTCTGTGAGCTAAATTCCTAAGAGTGGAATTTCTCACTCATAAACATGCATTTCAGAAGTGCTGTAGTAATTTCGTTTCCAGTAGCATTATGCGTCGTATCTCCCTTTTCTGACTCAACAGCACGTGTGTTGTAAGGATGAAAAGATATCTTCCTCAGCCTGGGTTCAATGGCTGGGTTCTGCTAAATTACACTGACAGAGATCAACAAGAGGAAAAATGTAGTTTAAGCACTTCGTGAGGGAGAAACCCTAGTGTTGAGCCATTCAAAGAGACTCTGGGAGCTGGGCTTCTATAGCATCTTAGCAAAAAAACAAACAAACAAACAAAAAAAAACAAAAAACTTGTAGAGAAATGGCAAGACAAGGGAAAGGTCCTTTGAGTTTTTAGCGGTAGCAAATTGAGGGAAAGCAAAAATATGCAAGACTGGTTTTAGATCCGGCTGGTGAGTGAGAGCAGCTCACTAGTTTCTTGGGGCCTCTGGACTCTGGTGATATTGTCCCGTTCCTGGTACAGGAAGTGGGGGGCACCCTCACAAGTGGTAAGTGTGGTCTACTTTCTGGTAGATAGGAGAGGGCAGGGAGTTTTTCTTTAATTTGCTTCCTCTCTTCAGTCTTCAGCACAAAATAATACTAATGCCAAACTGGCCGATGTGGGGTGACATTCTATTATTCTGTTATGCTTCAATAGAATTATTTCAGGTTAACTGGTAAATCTTGAGTTCATTCTCTTTAATGTCTGCATACCATTCCATAGTGTGATTTATCGTCATTCATTCAGCCATTCCCCTCTACCTGGGCATTCACTCAACAAGCTTTTTGTCTCATGTCTATTTTTGGTTACATGAACAGAAGAGCAATAATCATCTTGTACGGAAGTGTAAATAAACTGGGACTTTTATTCTATTGAGTCTATTCCCAGGAGTGGGATTTCTTGGTAGAAAAATAAATGTATTTATAATTCAGATAGATGTTGCTCTATTGCTTTCAAAAAGGCTATTACTTCACATTCCAAGAAAGAGTTTTTTTCTCCCTCATTTCTGCCATTATTTGATATAATAGTTTAACTTTTGGAAGCCTGATAGGTGTAAAATGAAAATTCACTGTGCTTTATTTGCATTTCCCCAGCCATTGGGAATTTTACACATTTTCCCTCTGTGAATTGTTATTCCACAGTCCTTTGTCCATATTTCTGTTGAGTTGATTTTTTAATATTAATTTTAATATATTTAATAATGTTATGTAGATAATTAGCCCATGGCCTGCCATTTACTTGGCAAACATATTTTTCTAACATTTGTCTGTCGAAGGCCTTGCCTCTGAAAAATTTTGATGTAATCAGATATATAAATTTCATGGGATTCTAATTTTGTAGATTTTTCCATCCCTGACCATAATGTTGTCTTCCATTACTTTTGTTTTGTTTAGTTTATAATGAAGTCTGTAATTAATCTGGAATTTGTTTCTTTGATATGATATAAAGTAGGCATAAGTCATATTTTTGATAGCTAATTTTTTTTTAGGTAGTCCACATATTTATTTAATAACATTCTTTCTCTACTTTCTCTGTCAATCATATATAACAACATCCATTTCTAGGTTCTCTCTTTTTTTTTTTTAAAGATTTATTTATTTATGCATACAAGCTGGGGTACAGGCCAGAGGCGTGGGGCGGCAAGAGGGTTCACCAGAGACAGAGTGGGGAGCAGAACAGGCAGATGGATGGAAATACACTGCTGAGGGGAGCAGCGGGTGAGGCAGGAGAGGCCTGCCGCGCCATGTGGGAATCGTCCCGGCCTGGCGTCGAACTTGCATCCCCGCTGCCGACAGCGCCACAGTGCAGCGCCTAACCTCTGTGCTATCGGGTAGGCCCCTCTAGGTTTTCTATTTATCCCACTGACTTGTTTATTTCTATACCAGTACAGATTGGTTTTTTAATAATACAGTAGTTTTAACATAACTCCCTATCTTCTCATTATTTTATTACATGATTTTGTTAGCTGTTGTTAGAAACCTATTTCTCCTGTTAATCCTAAATTATTTTATCCAATTCTATTTAAAGTTCTCTTGAGATCCTATTTGTAATTCCACTAAATATCTGTGCTAATTTGTGGGAAATCGTCATTTTTAGGCTATTAAGTTTTCCCACCTAAGGATATTCCTTTTTGTTTCAAATGTTTAATAACTTCCTATATACTTATATATTTTTTCCATATATATGTACCATGCCTTTTTTTTAATCAAATTACTTAGTATTCGTGATGTTTATAATTACTGGTATATTTTTTCATTTAATTTTCACGTTTATTATGGCCAGAGAACATAAAGCTAATGGCCATTTCTTTGTATGTTGTTTCAAAGTACCCTGCTGTCTTCCCCCATGGTCATTAATGACAGTCTTGCCTTTCCAGCACTCAGAATCCTGTGTGTGACACAACTCTTTAAGCCCACTCACTGCTGTTTGCTTGACTCACCCTTCCGCATCTGGAAAGTTATGATCTGGTTATTGGGTTGAAGAATTTTCCACACATTTTATTTCTACACAGTGTTGGGTGCTGCTATCCTCGTACTGATGTTCTCAAGCATTTTTCTCTCACCCTGATGAGTGACGGTGCCTTGACTGGTGGAAGGATTCAGATATCGCCAGGTTTGTCTTCCAGCTAGTTCTCAATTCTATTCCACTGTCTTAGAGCTTCTGCAGCTTCCTATGAGAAATCTCATACAGTCTGGTTTAATTTTCTATTAGCTAACTTGTTTTTTCGTCTTTAAAACACATACATTATTTTCTTTGTTTTCAGACTTTGGAAGTGTTAATTCCACAGACTTAGGAATACGTCTTTTCCTATCGGGGAAGTCTGGGACTGGCCGAGTCATCAAAAATAACCGTTTTGATTATTCTTCACCTCAGGCTAGATCTCTCCTACTGCGGTTCAGTTATCACTTTGCCTTTCCCTGGCCTTCTATCCTATTTTCTCTGAAATGTCTATTATATGGATACTAGTTCTATTGTATCTGTTCTCCTCCTCCTCCTATTATCTTTATTATTCTTACTCCCTATTTCGTAATGTAACCCTGATCTTCCAAACTGATTTTGACTACTTGTGGTGATTGATCATCACCTCTTCATTTCATTTAGTGAAATCTCCAGCTGACAGATCAAGTGTGTCAGCCCTGGGCATGGCGTGTGTGTGCACATACCATGTGTGCACGTGCTGAGCTGACTTTCACCCAGTTTCCATTTGTCATTTCCAGAAGTTCTCTTCCTCTAGTTGCTCATGTTTTCTGACTGTTCCAATGTCCTCCTACCTCTGGGTGCTTATCTCCCCAAATGGGTGGCAAGTTGTCTTTGTTAATTCATTGTGGCTCAGATCTTGTTATTGGGATGTTCCACAGAGGCCGGGAGGCATTTTCAATTTCCACATCTCTGGGCCTGTGCTATGGACGGCAGCAGCTATCAGCCTCCTGGGGAGCTGCAGGTCAGTCAGTGTGCCTTGGCCATCTGTCTTAGAAAACCACACAGAGACAGGGAGGTAGAAACACCATGTATTTATTTTCTTTCTTTTTTGTTGTGGTTAAAAAAAATACCGTGAAATCATAAACTATTCCTTTTAGCAGCGTAAATGTACAAGGTAGTATCATTAACTCTATGCACTGTATTTTGTATAGCAGACTTGTGGAAGTTTTTTATCTTGCATAACTAAAACTGTATTCCAACTGAAGAGTAACATTCCATTTCCGCTTTCCCCCAACTTCTGGAAGCCTTCATTCTGCGTAATGCTTCTGTGAGTCTGGCGACTTTGGATACCGCATGGGAATAAAACCTTGCAGTATTTGCCCCTGTAACTGGGTTACCCCAGTTAATATTCTCAAGGTTCATCCATATCATTATATATGCCATGGTGTCTTTCTTTTTAACGGCTCTTGCACAGAAATTTACACACTGAAGTTCTTTGTAACATAATTCATAATAACCAAGAGGCAAAAAACGTAAATGGCCATTCATGGATCACTGGATTAAGAAAACGTGGTATATAAAAAACAGAATTTCATTCAACTTTAGAAAAGAAGACAGCGGGAAACTTGATGTAAGATGGTGGGCTAGCGTGGCCCTGAATCATCTCACCCTGCATGGGCACGAGAGACTGACCTCAGTCGGGGGCAGAGGGAGCAACTGCACTTGGAAGGGAAATCCTGGCTCAAGGGTGAATGCGGCTGCAGGAGGCACATGAGACAATGCTCATCATCAATTGTCTTGGGGAAATACAAATCAAAACCACAAGTAAGAGACCACCTCACACCTGTGAGAATGGCCCATGTCAAAAGAGCAGAAACAAGTGTTAGTGAAGCTGTGGAGAAAAGGAACCATCTTACACTGTTGGTGGAATGTAAACTATTCTGTGCCACCCCTGCCCTAGAAGTGACAGGACTTCACCCTTGAGGGCCATGAGGAAAAGCTGCCTTTAGGTTAATGAGATAATTCTGTTTCTTCTGAGGATGCTGATGGAATGAGTGTCTGGCCAACTCCTGAGGGTCGTTTGACTTGCTAACACAGAAGAGAGCGACTACTCCAGAATTTGTCAGTAGTCTTGTGATTGACTGGTGTGGCCCACAGACAGCTTGGCACCCCCTCCTACCTCCCATCTGAATATGAAGAAACTCTCCTCACTCCCACATGTTCCCATACCCCTTACTTTTCTCTCTAGTCTTCCTTGTCACTGAGCAGGCTGCCTTCTCCGAGCACTGACTCTGTGGCCCTTCTGACATGGCGCCACTAGCTAATGAAACGCATCTTTGTGGAGATGAACACATGATTCAGAGTCTGGCCTTCTGACCTTAAGACCCTGTTTGGCTGGTAACACCTGTTTTTCCTGCTACACTTCCCTAGCTTCTGATGATGCTCTTGGTTTCACTCAGAATTGACAAAAATCTTAGAACCCATTGTAGAGGGGATAAAAGGCTTCTGAGTTTGTTTTGTTGGTTCCAATTCTATTCCAGTCTTCTCACAGAGAATAACATTTTCTATGGCAACAGAGAGGCACTTGGCTTCCCCATGAAACCAACAACTTTGACCTTTGAACTCTCTTTAGCGGCCTCCATGAAAGTCATGTTGTAGAATGGTAGGGTCTGGTCATATTGGAGTCTTGGCAGAGGGGGAAAAAGTAAAAGCAGAAGGTGTATGGATTCTTCATTCAGTATATACCAGGATTTAAATAATTTCTTAATAGCCTGCAGGTTTGATTTTTTTATTGATTAAGGAGAAGGCTGCTTGGAGGATTGTTAAATCGGTAATGGGTATCTTTCAGCAATAGAGGCTCCTGTGGGGTAATCAACACTCATGGTGTTGATTCTGGGGGTGTCCCATCAGTCATGGGTTCAGTTTCCTGTTAAATGCAACTCATATTCGGTGCAATGTGCCTTTAGACAAATGACAGCTTGTAAATAAAAGCACTAGAAAAAGTAAAATTATCTCAAAACCTGAGGAACATAATAAAATCTGAGTTGGCCTCAGTGAGTCTGTCCAATGGAGCCGTCTATGAATCTTTAGATCAACACAGTTAAAACCAAGTCCACATTTGATTTTGCATTTCCCTAAACCATTGTTTTTCCTGGTCAAAACTCCTTTTAATCAAATGTCATAGTCTAACAATAACTCCTTGTTTTCAGGTGTTTGGTTATTGTTATTTTGTATTGCTGAGGTCTCTATTAAATATTTTTCTCTCTCAGAAGGCTGAGTTGTTGTTTTCTTGGTAAGTCAAGTAAACAGACAGCCCTTCGCTCTGTTGTATTAAACCTCCATTCAGCTCTCTAGATAGGTTGAACAGATTTTATGGAAATTTTGTTTTCTTTATCCTTGATGATCCAAGGTAGATCACAAGAGTCAAGGAATAGTTTGTATATGATTCAGCTACAAAAGGTGCTGATAACCGATCCTTTCCAAATAACTTTCCAAAGTGCGTTATACATTTTGGAAAATGCTTCCTTCTCTTAAAACCGGAGATTAGATATTTACAAAGAAGCACAAGTTGCCTTTTAGGTCACTGTATATTTGACAATTCTAATGCATAGTATGTACTCAGATAATACAATGTACTGAAATAACACATTGTAAAGATCATCTACTCTAAATGAGCATTTCAAATGAATCCCTCTTTAAATAAGACTTTAAATAGGTAGATTCTTCGTTATGACAGTTGACTTTCTCACAAATCATGGTCATCTTCAGCTCCTAAGGTAGCTGTAATTCTTTCCATTAATTTCGGTGTCACTTTGCTTTGTAGGAAGTGGTTTTTACCCATTAGAATGAGGTGACTGCTAAAGACAGGTGGATTTGAGTTGTGGTCTTCTGTTATTTGGGTTGGCATTTTAAGGACACTGACTTATTCCTGTGAAATTCCCAAGGGAAAAAAAATTTAAGTGGTAAGCTAGAAATAAGTTGGTTATATCATAACTTTTATTTTTGTAAATACTTTCTCAGTTTTTGTGTCGAGTGAGGCGCAGATCACATAACTGCCAATAGACAGCTACTTAGGCTTATTTAGACAATTTTTTCCAAGTGATGGTAGAATGGGTAGTGGGTACAAGGATATTAATAGAGGTAAACCTTTGTGTCCTTCTAATTGGCAATGTGCTAAAAATGCCGTACGTTTTTAGTGCAATGAAATGCCGTACGTTTTTAGTGCAATGACTGGAGCCAGTTAATATACAGGTAGGAGAAGATGAAGTCTACTACTGGGAAAGAGTTGTGGTTTTAGGATAATATTGAAAAAGTCAATGAATTGGAAAGGAAAGCAGTAATTTAGACATGGCTTTGCTTCTGTAAGTGTAGCTCTACTTGTGGATATAATTATTTACAGCTTTGACTCTAGTTTATTTATCCTGTGTTTAGTGAATAAAGTGATTGCATAAATTACACTTTAGTTGAGGCAGAGATTAAACCTATGACACATTTTGTGGAATTAGAAGCCTGTTTGGAAGTCTTAGAGCTTATTAATCTCTTCTGTATAAATTTGAGATTTTCATCATTAACAGATGTGTCCTTGGCTCTCTATTGTACTTTTTAAAGAAGTAAATTCTCCAGAGACAGTGTTACAAAAACATATTAGACTGGAAATTGCTTTTACTGAACATCAAGATAAATACAATTTGGGTATATTGCATTGCTTGTTAGTTTGGCATTATGTGATTCTAATAGAGTAGGCCAGGAAATGGGGGCTTTGCATTGTTTATTTATCAGCTGATATCAATCACACGGAGTTGTTGGTTTCTTGATAAGTCAAGTAAACAGACAGCGCTTCTCTCTGTGGTATTAAACCTCTATTCTGATAAATGGAACAAATGGGATATGGCATGGCTAACAAAGTATCAGTTAAAAAGGCCTGTTTTATTATATATCTTTATAATATTTCCATGGCTTATTTGTTTACATAGCTATATAATTTCAGGAGTACAGTTTAATACTTTGACATGTGTACATAATTCACTCACCCACCTCCAGGGCCCCTGTGCCAGCACACCATCGTACAACCTCTGACGCTCTGCACAATGTCGTGTTGGTTGTAGAGTCTCAGAGACGTTTTTGCTGTATTTTGACAGTTTGTTTTCTTTGGTTATTTATGTTCCGCAAATGAGTGAAATCATCCAGTCATTGTCTTCCACTTTCTGATTTATTTTACTTAGAGAATCATCTAAAGCTCCACCCATCTTGTCGCAAAAGGCGCAATTTCTTTTCTAATAGGCAAGTAGCTTTCCATATAGTATACAGACCCCGATTCCCCCATCCAGTCGTCCACCAATGGGCATTTAGGTTGGTTCCAGGCCTTGGCTGCTGTGAATAATGCTGTGAACAGGGTGGTGCATAAATCTGGTCATATTCGTATTTTCATATTCTTTGGATACATTCCTAGAATTGGTATTGCTGGATCATGTGACATTTCCATTTTTTTAAAAGGAATCCATACCATTTTCCATAGAGACTGCGCCAATCTATATTCCCCACAACAGGGAATGAATGTTCCTTTCTCTCCACAGCACCACAGTGCTTGCTGTGGTGGTTATTTTGCTATAGACCATTGTCACAGGTGTGAAGTGATATCTTACTGTGGTTTTGATTGGCATTTCCTTTATAATAAGTGGTGTTGGCATTCTTTCATGTGTAAAAGACCTGTTATAGGTGAGCATGCTAGAGAAACATGGTAGCCACAAACACTCATATGCGGTATATTATGAAAGGACAGAATAAGGCAAAAAGAGCCAATAAAATTAAAGCCAGAAAAGTCAGCTCAGCTTATGAAACTAGAGATCCATTTTGCTCTAATTATATAAATATAAGCATTTTTTATATAGACGCCCTTGGTCTTCTTCCTCATTTATTTTTCCTGTTTACCAGTTTACAACTCTATCCCCCAGAGAATAACAATGAGCATAGCTGCTAATTTCCTTTGTAACTATCAATCTTAAATTGTCAATTTGCATCTTTATATTGAATAGTGGCAGGTAAATCTGTTTATAAGAAAATTGTTGTGATAAAGTTAAGACTTAATTATCAACTCTGATGGACTGAAGCAGATATGTGAATAATTCAAAGTATGAGTAATCCAAAGTCGATTTCATATTATGTTTGGCACAGTTGAAATCAAAACACAAAAAGCAGAAAACAGAATATATCAAATATATTCACTACAAATAAGAGTCACTTATCTTTTTTTTTTGCATAAAGGATTTCTCTTAAATAATAGGAAAGGCAATGCTCTAATAAACATCTGTCAAAAGGTCTTAGAGAAAATATTGCTAATTAAAAACATACTAAGGGAAACTCTTAGATACAAATGGTGTGTAAACAGGAACAATCACGTTGGAAATCTGTTTGACAATGACTTCTAAAGAGAAGCACATGTGTTTCTCAGGACCCAGCAATTTGCCTTCTGTATACACTGAACAAACATGTACTTACAATTCATGAAAGGACATTCATAAGAATATTCAAAGAAGCACTATTTGTTATAGCCAGAAAAGCAGAATTTCTCCGATACCCATTAACATTTGTAATGCATAAATAAATTTTGGTATAATCATGCCACAAAATAACCTACAGCAATGAGAATGCATGAAAGAAAATGGATGAATACTAAAAGAATATTTATGTAGACAAAATTATCTAGAGAAAAATAAAGAATATATACTATGTAATTTTTCTTATATATAGTGAAAAACTGTCAAAACCAGATTTCTGCTTTAAAGTATATTGTGGCAAGTCATGTGACGTTAGCAAAACTACTGACAGAACTAGTAAAGCTGGATAAACTACAAAATCATATTTTCAAAGACTCCCTTAAGCTGTGGAATCAATGGTTTCTAGATACACTCAAAATCCAGAGAGAGGAAAGCATTTCAGAAGTGAGCTGAAGAGGACAACTGTGGGTTCCCCTGGGGCATTTTCCTCCAGGATCCAGAGGCTGAGACAGGGATTTCCCCAAGAAAATTACCACTCTGAACAAATGCAGTGGCCACTGGGCATGGAAGTCACAAAGTTAGAGAAATCAGAGACTTCACACTCAGGTACTTCATCATTGCAGTGCATTCTGGGATTTTGCATGAAACTGCAGTACTGCCCCCAAAGCCCCTGAAAATCAAAGCGATGTTACACTTTCCCGTCATAATTAAAAAGAGTTGGGGGGAAGAACACCCAGTGATAAGATGATAAGGGCAAATGAACAATGAGCGCTCATGGCTGTGCTGTGGGGGCGCTGAAGGGCTCTTGGGTGCTGGAGCTGAGAGTCTGGCTTAGCCACAGGCAGAAGGCAGCTGCCGGAAGACAGACACCAGAGGGGATTTTTGCTATTTTTGAACTGTTTATCAGTTCGCTCTGCTGCCTTTCCTAAGATTAATATTGAATTCATATTATCCCTACATACTTCATTATGAAACAAAATACTTACTCTATAAATATGTAGAGAAACTGGTATTCAACATCTTTCTATTGATACTACACATTGATACAACTTACAAAAATAAAAATTAGGGTATGTAGAAATATAATTTTACATGTTACAAATGAGTAAAAAAATAAATGAAAAAATGTGTAAAATGACAAGTCATCAGGAAAATGCAAATTAAATGCACAATTATCAATTTGTGGACTGAGAAGCTAATGCTAAGAAAATTAACAACAACAAAAGTTGGAAGAATGTAGAGCCACTAGAATTTCTATTTTTCTGGTGAGAGTATGAAATGGTACGGTAACTTTGGAAATACCAAAATCATAGTAGGAGAGAACTTATTGGGATAAAAATCTCATTTAAATTGCAATCTGGCCATGCAGGTAGTGATGTCAATTTAGAGTCGATGGATTTGAGAGCAGAGCGGGGTCCTTGGGTTCACTCTGGGAAAGGTTTCACCAGAGCTCCTTTAGGTGACAAGTGGCAAGTTTCTCCACGTGACAGAGACTCAGTTATACTTAAAGAACAGGTTTATTAGGGCAAGGAAGTAAGGGACACTTGCACAGACACAAGCGGGCAGAAAGAGCTGCCCCGCTGAGGGGCAGGTTTGCTAAGAGAGGCTGCATGGTGCAGGTCATGGGCAGACAGGCAGGCCGCTGCCCTGCAGAGGGACAGAGTTGAGTTGGTAAAGAAAAGCACCTGCATAGGCACCTGTGGGCAGAAAAATGGCTGCCCTGAATTCTTGCCCGGATGGCACTGATACAGCCTTCTTTCAGTTGGGAGGGGCTCATTTTTGAAGATGGCTGTCTGTTTATTGGCTAAATAGAATTAGAAAAGAGACCAGAGATTCTACAATGAGCTCAATCTCCATATTTTTGGCCCTAGACACTGCTATCTAGCTCCTACCTATGCTTTGTAACTTAGGAGCTGGCACTTAGAGATTGTGCTAATGGTTATGTTGATTTCTTCTACCCCCACTTCCTTGTGTGGATCTAGTTCTAATCTTATTTTGCGTTATATCTCCTCCATCAGTAGGGGCAGGAGGACTTTACAGCCAGGTCTGGGATAAGTACTCCAAGCATCCCTCTATATGAGCAACCATCTTGGCCACACGGCTGCACCTAGGGCTGCAGAGGCAGGGCAAGTGCTGCTTAGTGTGTGCTTAGGCGCCCCGGGGGGAAAATGGTCTGCAGATGTCTACCCACGGCCAGTCTTACTCGTATTGCTACTTACTTGGGGATGGCTGTGGGAGGCAATTCCTATAATGGGAACACCAGCTTGGAAACTTAAATATTAGTTTCAATAGCAAATGGACATTACCTTGGATGAGAAATTGAAAATATATTGGGTAAGAACATGGATTTAGGATCACACGAATTCATTCAAATTTCAATTTCTTAAACTTGCTGAGCCCCTATTTAAACCAGTTCACATAATGGATGTCAGACAGTAGGCAGCTATCAACATAACTATTAGTTCTTAAAGACTGAGTTTTTACTTTTGTTAAACAGAAATCATGATACCTGTTCTTATTCCCTTTGTGCTTGTCCTGAAGATCAAATGAGATTGTGTCTCCAGTCTGTCCGGACTGTGGTGTGAAACATAGATTATTTTCCTTCTTAGCTGACAAAGGAGTATTGATTTATGATGTTTGCATAAACTCAGATTTTGGAAAACAGTCCTTTTTTTTGAGTCAGTATCATTTACTGGTTTTTGTGGCTCAGAGATACATACTGGCAATCTAGAAGTTAAATATGTAAGGTCATTGCTTTCTTTTTTTAATTGAAAGTTTCTATTCTGGTAAGATATTTTTAAAAACATCTAAATGAAGATTGAGAATATGTCTGGGTTCTGATTGCTTTGTTCTCTTCACTCAGCCTTCTGGTCTAAGATCAAAGTCTCCTCTATGAAAGTAAAGAAACCTCTCCCTTAGTGTCAGGTTAAAAAATGTATCTCTGCACGCCTTTCCTGAAGGCTATTTCTGTTTCTGGGAAGGAGCTAAGCCCCTGAAATCTCATCAAGAAAGAACAGGAGTCTCTGATGAGCTGTCAGGCACCTCTGCGCTAGTGCCCCAAAGGACAATGAGCCTTCTGGTAATTTCAGGTCCCCCCCCCACTTACCTGCATACTTACTTTAAAATAGAAGTCATTGTTCATTAAACACTAAATACTGTTTCTAAGTGACCCAAGTTTTCCATTGTAATTTGATTGCATATGGAGACTCATACTTGGGTGCTCTTTTCTGATTTTAAGTTTTCAATATTCTTCTTAGGATATAGTGATAAACTGTGCTTGCTATTCTAGCACAAGAAAAAGAATCTGATATTTTTTACAGTAACCCTTTCATGACGCGCAATGTTCTTCTCAACTACCCTATCAAAAAATCCATGTTTCCAAGCAGCAGTTTAAAGATTCCCAGACTCCATCCCAGCCTTTTCTGACTAATTCAGAAATCTGTATTTTGTGGGTGGGTCATCTTCTTCTCGGTATTATTTTCTCTCTTTAATATCACTTTCTCAATATCAAATAGCAGTAATTTTGAGTCCTCATTCTAGGAAATGGCAAGAAACTTTGGTCTCTCCCCAGGAATTTTGCCGAAGGTACAGAATGTTCTCAATTTCCACACAACTGTTCTGGTTGCTGCTGATCACTTTCGATCAGTAGTGACTAGAACCCTGCTGTCTCTAATCACATAGTTGCTTTAATCCTGCCGTAGTGCCTTGCTTTCCACTTTGACACAAACTTGGCACAAGGCTCCATAATAAAGCACAAAATTTCATGTTCACAACCTTGACTAAGACCTAGGGAAACTATGGTGCAAAAGTGGAAACCTAAAAATGAGTATCATCTCTCGCTGCTTTTTAAGTCTTGGCAGAATCCACTGACAGAGCACTCTCATTGACCTCTGCTCTAGGGACTTCAGGAACACCTGGATGGGGAGCTGGTGTGGCAATATGAGAGAGAAACAAACTGATTCAAAAAAATGTTCCTGTCCTGATTTTATTACATTTTTCTAAGATTGATTGGACAGTGTTTGGACGTGATAACACTTAACAAATGGAGGCTGATACTGTTCTCTCAGCTCCGTGGTTAAGTGTTTTAAGTTATCTACCTCTATTGCAGACCCTTGTCATGGGCTTGGGGAATGGGAGAAAAGCATGGCATGAGCCCTGTAGTTGCTAGGGGTTCCTATCCTTACGCCATTATTGAGTTTGTATTCATGGAGACTACGTCATTCCTCCAAACAAGTGTTCTCCTTTTCAGGACCTTTATTTCTGGGCACAATGCAAAAAATTAAACTTGCATCATAATCTCTGCTCCTACTAGAGGCAATCTGTTGTCACTACATAGACACCACACTACATATGTCACTGCATATTACATTATTTTTATTGAGTCTATCATCTATGTAAAGTCATTATTTCCAGTGTTGGAATAAAAGGATGATTTAAAGATACCTAGTCTCTTCCTTCTGAAGCTTATGGGGTTTACAAGTCAATCGGAATAACAAACTCTTCACTAATGCAAATTAAGACATGGTGTCACCGAGGATAAGTAGTAGTTGTTATGAAAGCAACAAATGCAGAATTGGAACAATGTCGACAATCAGGGCAGGCTTTGATCTCAAAGAACTTTCTATGGCCACACCGTGGGCTCATGGTTGCCTTGATACAAAACAATAGATGTATAACTTCTAGATATGCTGAAATGTAGCTAATAACAAAGAGTCCACCACAGCTTTTACTTTTGAAACTATAAATGTTCAGAAATATTGAAAGTTGAAGTTCTGAGGAGGCAACATGGTGGATAAATGTCTTCCTCTTCCCTCTATGTTTGGGAATGAACTGATTAGTAGGCAAGACAGCTGATAGTCAAAGTTAAAGCTTGAAGACATTAAACTTTCAAGTTACCCTTCCCTCAGTTTTTCATTCTGTCCAATTTTGAGGGGGTCAGCTGAGAGCTCAGGCAGAAATGTGCTCCCCCTGGTCTTTTCTTCTAATAGTCTAGTGGGGACTATGTGTCTATCTGACGATATTTTTGGGTCTCCCTTTTCACATTTTTCAGGCTTTCAGTAACTTTCATCTCTTTGGGGACAGCTGAAATATTTTCTTCTGCCTCATGGTTTTCTAAAGAAAAGCCTCTGTCCAGGGCTCACTCTTTCTATAGCTCTCAATCACTTTGGAGGAAAACTCAGATGAGGGTGAAGTTGGCTGTTTGGACTGGCTCCTACTCTCTGTTTCATGTAGCACAGGCACTGCTCCCTGCATCTGAATATCTTCTCTCTTTTTGATTGTGCTCGAGGCAGTTGGTTTTCTAACCTAATCGTCTGAATTTTTTTTGTATAGTGGAGGACCCTATAATAAGAGATATGAAGTCATGGTTTTGGATACACCCAAAGCAGCTAATATATATATATATATATTTTTTTTAATATCTTCACCTTCCTGCTTGGCATAACATTATCTTAGAGGTATTTTGTTATCTAATTAGAGAGTGTCTAGTCTAGGCTCAGATGAACTAGGGAATTTTTTTCCCTTGGATTATCCTTAGCTTGTCGCCTCTAAATTATTCCACCTTTTGGAATTATTGTTCCTAAATATCTTGGATAAATCCCTCTTGACAGGTATCTGCTGGTGAACTGGCTCTCTATAAATGAAGGAAAGTCCTTTTAGTGTTCATCAATTTTCCAGCAGTAAATATTCCCCTATGGCTGACTTCAAGCTACCAAGGGGATGTCACTAAATGCAGGGAGTTGGGTCATGGGGTGGATCTGTTGCTCCAGCACAGCCTCGCTTCAGGGAACCCCAATACCAGCCCTCCCTTTCATAATTATGGAGCTACGTGCAACCAACCCAAGAGCATTCTGAGTTTTTGACACTCAGTTTCATGTGGTACTGAAATCTCTTTCTAGAACCTTCTGGATTTTCAAGGTATAGTCCCCCTGTTGCTCATATTCAGAACTCTGTAAGAACATGCACCTCAGCAGCCTACTAAATCTCATCTCCTTTTGCCTATCCTTCCTGAAGTCCTTGTCTCTTATATTCACCACATTATTCTCATTGTTTTATAAATTTGATTTTATTTTTAAATTATTTTTATTGAGGTAACATTGGCTATATATAACGTTGGTATAGTTTCACATCTCTTCAAATACACAATATACCACATGCACCATCAAAACCAAGAGCCCTCCACCCTAGTCTATTAAGCCCCCTCCTTCCTTTGCTCTGCTCATAGTTTAAAAGGAAATCTGAAATACAAATAAAATGATACTGCTTAATATTTAAATTTTATTTAATTCTTCATTTAGCTGAGAACTTAGGGATCTAATTCTATATTGACTGTCAAGTCATCAAATATTTAGTCTAAATTATCCATAAAGGGACAGAAGGATCTGTTTTTTATAGGTCACATAGGACTTAGAGGAATTGTGACTCAGAATATGTGCTGCTGGAGTACATACAGGGTTTGTAGAATTTCTACTATTCATTTTTAAAGATTTATTTATTTATGCATACAAGCTGGGATACAGGCCAGAGGCACGGGCAGTGAGACGGTGCACCAGAGACAGAGTGGGGAGCAGAACAACGGAAACACATTGCTGAGGGGAAGCAGGAGAGGTCTGCTGTGCCATGTGGGAATCTCCCCCGCCGGTGTCAAACTGGCGTCGCCGCTGCCGACAGCTCCACAGCACAGCGCTTAACCGCTGCGCCACCGGGGAGGCCCGCTATTCCCTTTTGGATAGCTGTTTCAAGAAAACCAAAGAGGGAGAAAAGTGTTCCTTCCCAGAATACTAACAGCTGAGTTTTGTATTGGTTTCCAAATTTCCTTTAAAACTATGGCTCAGTGCAACTTAGCTTGCCTACAAAGGGAGTCAAAGAAATGATGTGTTTGTGAGAAAGACAGGAGAAAGAAGAGCCGGTGCCTCTGGTCCAGCAGCCCCAGCTCTGCTTTGGTGGAACAGCTTATCCAGAGAAATGAGAGTCTGCTGTGGAATCAGAGGTAACGATTGTGTGGTGCAGAATAAGGTGCTTTGAGTTGAGTCGTGCAATGATTTTAGTGATTCTCAGGCACTGGAGGGGGGCATGGAAAATGAGGGTATAAAGAATACTCGGGTGAGGGAAATGCATTCAGGGAAAAAGGAAAGTTTCAGGAATATATATTTTTACTCAATATCAAAGAAGAACTTTCGCACAGTCATTGTTATCAAGAGATAGAGTGTCTCATTTATCCCCCTGAGAGAGTGAGCTACTGAGCTCACTTGATCTTGACAACTGGTTTGAGGTGTGGGGTAGGGTCGTGTGCATGGCAGATGGGTAATGGGATGCAATGACATTTTTTCTGTGGTGACCTGTGCAAGCCCCTCAGCCTCCAATTTGAGATTCTGAGGTCTGCATACGCACTTTGCCATTGGATGTCATTAGCTACATTAATTGATACATTAATTGGTCAGATTTTCTCTCCTTTGTCTAATGTATCATCTTTCCTTGTGAACTACTAGCTCTGAATCATATGTAACTACTGTTACCTCAATAAAAGCAATACAATCTAAAAAAATAAATAACAGATTTTTTTCAAAAATGTTGAGGTTTCCTAAAATATTGGTAAAACATAGAAACTGCCGTGGCATGGTAGTGTCAGCATTGCACAAGCGGCTTTCACAACTGCAAATCCAGAACAGGCTGGTTTTAAAGAGAAAAGAACTCATCAGAAAATAAGAGGCTGATCAGGGCTCTTACCGAGGGTACAGTGTCCGTGACCTGAAAATGCGCTTTGGGGCCCTTGAGAATATTTTATTTATTTTTTTAAGGTTTATTTATTTATATATAGAAGAACTGGGGTGTGGGCCAGAGGTGTGGGGTGGTTAGAGATTCACCATAGACAGAGTGGGGAGCAGAACAGACGGATCTACTGAAATACACTGCTGAGGGCAGCAGCGGGGGAGACAGGAGAGGTCTGCTGCGCCATGTGGGATTGAACTTGTGCTGCAGCGGCTGCAGATGGCTTCACAGTTCTGAGATTTAACCCATTGCGCCACCAGGGAGGTCCCCATGAAAATATTTTAATGTCTTTTAAAGTCTGAAGAGGAAAAGAAATGTTAGCTTGAATAAACGTTTTTTACAATATAATATTCAATCTATTTTTAGACCAATCCAGACATAAAGTGCGACCACATACACATATCCATATGTAAATGGGTGTGTGTGAGCGTGTGTGTGTAGTTGCTGTGAAGGCGAATGTGAGTAGAGCGCACTCAAATGTTAATGGAGAGAGGCTGAGCTTGAGGCCACACCTCAGGAGCTGCAGGCACACACGCCTGAGCGCTCCAAGGCAGCCCCAGTGATTGTGGGGTTTTTCCTCTGTCCGGCTCCTCCCGGTGCCCTTGGAGAAGCCCTCTCTCAGAACGCATTGCCAGGTGGGCCCTCGATGCATGCGCGTCTGAGTTGAGGTCTTGCACAGTGGTGTCTTATCTGGAAATCCCAGGCCCTGTGCCTCCCCCTAACTGTCAGGAAGACTGGGAAGTGGATTTTTGGCGTTCAGTCTGGTGATGAGTCAACTCGTAAGGTGGATTGTTTCCCAAACAGACACTCCAAGGACCAGAAGAGCCAAATCCACTGCGCAGAAGCTATTGCCAATGCGTTGATGTATTAGCATGGAGGCTGTGGGGAGGCTTTGGTTTTGCTTTTATTTAGTAGTTTAAATAATAAAAAAAACCTGTGCCCATAATTACTGAATACTCAAAATATGATAGGTACTGTTGACACTATTTGAATAAGGGTAGTAGGAAGTAGCTTGTTCATGGAGATACAGCTATAGAGAAGTAATGACAGGATTTAATGCTAAATCCTACCTGCCAACTAGACTTGTTTCTATGAGCTACACAACTTAACGTCCTGTATTTTACATATAACATTTTGGTTTCAGTCTTTTTTAAACCCTAATTTTAAATTATTTTTAATGGTGACATAGTATTCCATCAAATTAATATAAAATATTTCCAAAGAACTACCAATATTTGACTGAGTCTGTTCATTTTTCCTATTTTCAGTCATATTGCTGTAATTCCTTGTGCATTACAAAAAAATACAACATTTTTTTTTTCTATAGAAGAAATTTGGATTTAGGACTATAAAAGCAGAGGAAATGAAACATTCTTTTGAGACGCCAGCCACACTTCTATTTCCTTTAATGTTGAAGCAAGCTCACAAGTTCATCTGTTCAATTCAATGCAATAAATCCCATTTATTGCACCCCATGTGCTAGGTATGGCCCCTGTAATTCCCCAGTGGATATTTGACTGTCATTACCTGAAGAGCGTCACCGTTAGTGGGTGTTAAAATAGGATGTGCATGACACGAGCATCTTGTGCAGATTATAAATGGTGAAAATGCCTTCTAGATTTTCTGGGATAGGTAGGAATATTTTCACAGCTCTTAGGGGTTCCAAGGAAAGTGGCATTTAAAGCAATTTTAGAATGGTATCAAGCTTAAAAATTTTCTTCTTTGCCAATTTGTTAGATGAAATATTGTCAGTCATTGTTTTGATGGTTATTTCCTTAAATACTAATGAGGTGGGACATTTTTCCATGTCTGTTAATGAGATTTTATTTATTGTGAAGGATCCTTTGATATTTTGTATTTAGTATTTATATAAAATAGCTTTTGGTATATTATGTGTGTCGCAAATATTTTCATATCTGTATTTCAATTTTGTTTTAACTTGCAGAAGTTTTTTACATGGTCCAGTCCAAGGCATTTCTCCCCCTAATTTCTAATTGTTCTTTAAACTTCTCCAAAAATGTATATAAGCTATCAATTCCATTTTCTTTATTTTTTGTTGCATTTCCCGTTCTATAACATCTGGACTTTATATCTTATGGTACATCTTTAATTTTATTCCAAAAAACTAGGTAATTATCTCAACATTATTTATTAAACAATTCCTTTCTTTTCCATTAATTTGTGGTGCTCATTTTATCATACTGAATTTAGGTTTGCCTTCTATATGCAGCCATAGAGTCACATGCTCATGTGTATCAATTTCTATTATAACCAAAAGAACTATTCCATTTTTTTCATCGAAATTTCTGAGGACAAGAAATGTCCCTTTAATAACCAAGATAGTGCTTAGCATATGACAGGCAATAATGTTGGCCAAATGCA
This sequence comes from Scalopus aquaticus, assembly GCA_004024925.1. Taxonomy (NCBI): domain Eukaryota; kingdom Metazoa; phylum Chordata; class Mammalia; order Eulipotyphla; family Talpidae; genus Scalopus; species Scalopus aquaticus. Next base: position 33,225 of record PVIJ01012745.1, read on the forward strand.
TAAAATGGGATGTTTCTGGAGTATCCCAAAATCTGAATTTCTCAATTTCTTTTTTTTTTTTTTTAAAGATTTATTTTTATTTATACATACAAGTTGGGGTACAGGCCAGAGGCGTGGGGCGGCGAGAGGGTTCACCAGAGACAGAGCGGGTAGCAGAACAGGCAGATCAGAAGTACACTGCTGAGGGGAGCAGCGGGCGAGGCAGGAGAGGTCTGCCGCGCCATGTGGGACTCTCCCCGGGCCGGGCGTCGAACTCGCGTCGCCGCTGCCAACAGCTCCACAGCACAGCGCTCAACCGCTGCGCCACCGGGGAGGCCTGAATTTCTCAATTTCTAAGCCAGTTCTGCACGATGCTCAGTCTTGGATCACAATTATATATTCTATCATTAGACAGAACAAAACCTCTTGTAAATGTTCACATGCAAAATTTTCTTTATGACCATATTTTCAAATAAACTTTAGAAAGTTCTAAGGGGCTCTAAAATTACTTACTCCCTGTAGAATTTTTGTGGGAATTATGCTAAAAATATAAATTAATTTTGGAAGAAGTGATATTTATCTTGTAAATACTTTTCATTCACACTTGTGTTACAGTTCCTTATTTCTGTTTTTAGCTTTTTAAAATAAAATTTTCTTCACTGAACTGTTCATAATTAGTTTATTGATTTCTGTTTTTTGGTTACTGCTATCTTGATTCAGGTTGTTGTTGATGGTACTGGGGTTGCATTTATTTATTTAGAAAATTTATGTTTTTGCTGTTGAATATAGAAGTTATTGGTACAGATTTATCTTACATTCTGAGCCTTTTCTTGAATCATTTTATTAATTATAATAGAATTTCTTGTAGTGTTCTAGTTGACAAGAAGTTTAGAATAATTTCATTGCTAAATTATACTTTACCCCCAAATAAAGAATGGAAATTGGAACAAAAGCAAGATTTTAAAACTTGCTTTTGGATTGGGATTAAAATTTTACATCTATTTTATTTTTTTCTTGTTAATTTTTTTAATTAAGATATTACTGGTTTACAATACTGCATATGATTTCGAGCTTTAGGATCATGTGACACAGATGTGTGTTCTACACCCCACCCACCACCAGGCACCCACTGTGGACCTCCACCGTGGTCCATGGGTCTGCTCCCCACTGCGCTCTGCACACCCCCGCCTCTGGTCACCTCATTTATACAGCCAGTTTTCTAGGGTTTGTTATTGAGCTGGTTTTATCTGACCCTTTGTTTTGTTTCTGTATATTCACATACAAGTGAAACCAGAATTTGCCATTCTCTTTCTGACTTGTCTTACTTAACATTTTCCACTCCAATTCCATCCATGTTGTTGCAAGTGGCAAGAACTCCTTTTTCATAGTCAGGTTGTATTCCATTATGCGTGTGTGTGTGTGTGTGTGTGTGTGTGTGTGTGTGTATGCAGTTTCCTGTCATACATGCTTTCCCTCTGATCATTTTGAAACTCTACCCCATTTGGTTCCTGTCCTTGTTATAATAGCTCAAAACTTCTCATTGATGGGGGCTCTTTATCTGGAATCATCCCAGGTTGTCTGGGAGCAACATCCAGCCCCCTGCCTTTTATGGGACAACATGGAAAAGTCATGTGGGCTTTAGCCACATCCTGCCACAGCAGGACTGTGGGGCAGAAGGGGAGAGCCAATATGAGTAATGAAACCCCACTCAGCGTCCTACAGGGATGCATTTAGGGGTGCAAGGAGCCACCACTTTCTCTGGCATAAGGTGGAGCGCAGTAGACATTATACTCATTTTTCAAAAAATACTCTCATTTTAGTTTGATTCAGTTTAGCATCCAGGAGTTGTTTAAAATAAATTTTGTATTTCCACTTAAAGGAAACTTTTGCGCTCTCATGAAGGTAAATATTCCACTTTATCATGACTTGTGAAAGTTAACGATTAGTGTGAAATAAGGCTTTTGTTTCCATTGACCCTGTGGGATGCTAATTTAAGGTGATCACACACTTCATTGTGTCTGGGTAAATATTGGTTCTTGCTACATGATGGGAACAGACAAGTGGTGACGGGCACAGCAACACGTGACATCATCTGAGGCGACATGGGACCGGGAAGCAAAGAGGCAGGAAGACTCAGGCTGACATACCACAGATGAGCATTCCGCATCATATGCTCTTGCTCTTTGGACTTGCACAATTATCCGGTTTACACTCGAGGTAGTCATCGTCCCCGGGGGCGGTGTCGCCCCGCTTCTCTATGCTGTGCTTGCATTTTTGAAAATTGCTTGAACGTTTAGAAACCGTGGACCATGGGACTACACTGTCCCCCACATCATCACATTGCAGGGGACACTCCTTACCTTTGCATATGTAATGGCACCTCATATTATTAAGAGATGTGCAATTTCTTTTGGTAATGAGGACAAGGCAGCGTCACTCTCTGTATGTACAATAAAGTACAATGTAGCTTTGGGTGGACTAGGAAAAATGAGAGAATGAGCTACAGTTTCATTCAAGTATTAGAATAAAACTACATCTCTATTACCAATGAGTAATTAGACCAAGGTGTTTTTTGCGGTCTGTCTGAATAAAAGCTTGCTGTAGCAAACGTGACTTTTCTAGGAAGCCGGTATATTATTTTTCTCTTTTGTGTTTAGAAATCATGGACAATTTGAGTTTTCTTTACAGTAACTAAGTGATTAGTTTCATGATTTCTCTTACTAACACCTATTTTAAAAACAACCCTGGATCTATCAGAATCAAAAATATGAAATCTTAAGAAAAATTGTGACAAAGTTTTTTCTTTTTCCCAAATTAAATCTGACCTGGTATGATTTGAAGCTGATTCTTTGTAGTTTTATTCCTCTTATATTAAAATACCATATAGAATGAAGATATATATGTGTGTGCATATATATAATGTACATATATAGACACACACACAAAAATGTGAACGAGAAAATTCTATGTTACATCTGCATTATTTTTTTTTAAAGATTTATTTATTTATACATACAAGCTGGGGTACAGGCCAGAGGCGTGGGGCGGTGAGAGGATTCACCAGAGACAGAGTGGGGAGCAGAACAGACTGATCGACAGAAATACACTGCTGAGGGGAGCAGCGGGCGAGGCAGGAGAGGTCTGCCACGCCATGTGGAATTCTCCCCGGCTGGGAGTCGAACCCGCATCGCCACTGCTGACAGCGCCACAGCGCAGCCCTTAACCGCTACGCCACCAGGGAGGCCCACATCTGCATTATTTAAAAAAAAAAAAATTTACTTACTTTTTTAATTTATTTTTCTTACATCATTGTTTTAGGACATTATTTGATTTCTCCCCTCAGAACATCTGCATTATTAACATGACTACAAGCAAGCTTATTTTGAATAAAGTATAGTGATTGAAAATGTGAACTCAATAATCGAGTTATTGCTCTCTTTTTGACAGATAAAATAAATTTTGACAGTCAATCTGCTTTTTGAGACTTATCATTACTGAAAGTAAAAAAAAAAAAAAAGCCAGGTGGCAGTTTTTGAAAGTTATTGAATGACATGATGGGGCAAGTGTTTTGATAAACAGCATGAGATGGTGATAAAAGCCCAAATTCTGGAGCCAAGCATTTGGTTCTGCTTCAAACACTGACCCTTAAACTAACTGTGGGACTCTCAGGGAGTTGCTTCACTGTTTTCTTTTGTGGGTCACTTTCTCTGTTTATAAAATGTGGATAATAATAGTCTCTATCTCCTAAGGTGGTGATGTTGGGGGGTCACTAGGAACACCCTCAGGTTTGAAGATTGGCTAGGACTGCCGAGATTCAGAAAAGGTGTTAGACTCACAGTCATGGCGGATTACAGTGAAAGGGCACAGATTTACTGCAGCAAAGGAAATGGCAGAAGAGGCAACATCCAGTCACCCATCCAGGCCTTCCCTCCCAGGAGAATAACATGGGGTGTCTTTAATTCTCCCCACCACAAGTCTAGGGAAACTCAGTCAAGCTTTTGGGTACCTGGAGGGTTCCCAGGAGCCAGCCACAGCAGCAGATGGCACCAGATGATTGACCTCCGCCCCCAGACTTCACACTCCAAGCCCTGAGCATAGAAGTTTCGGGTCAAACTGGAATAGCTTAGGTGACGGCCTCAGACATTCAAAATCTCTCTCATCAGGCCGATCATTCTAAGAGCTCAGAGGCTATCTTCCGGGAGCGGTCAGAGGCCAGCCCTGAAGACAAGCCTTTGTTCGCAGTGTGCAGGGTTTGAGTAACTGGGAACCGTTGCCTTAACCCTGACTGACAGTAGTTATGAGGAAACATGCGTTAGCCATGAAACTTGGAAGAGCGCCTGGCTGGTAAAGCAAGTCAGTGAGATTTAGCTACGATTTCTTTTAGTGGAGTCCTGTGAACTGACTGAAGCAGATTATTTGAAAACCACACAAGAAATGAAAACATGAATTTGAAGGGTATATGCACTCCTCTGTTTTTTGCAGCCCTGTTTATAATAGCCAGGTTATGAAGACAAGCTAAAAGGAGTGGATTAAGAATATGTAATCTATGTAGACAATGGAATGGAACTCAACTATTTAAAAAAATGGACACATGTCATTTGCAACATTATAGATGAACTGGAGATGATAATGCTAAGTGAAGACAGAAGGAGAAGGATAAATAATAGGTGGTTTTGCTCCTGTGTGAAATATAGAGAGACCAAAAAAGGGTCAGTCAAACCAAACCAACAACCAACTCTTGACATCTGCCTGCAAAGCTGAAGCATCTGGAAGGGGAGGGTGGCGATGTGGGGGGTGGGTTACGGAGGGAGGGGGCCCAGTGGAGCATGGTGGAGGATTATTGGGGCTTTGGTGCTAGGTGTGGTGTGAAAACACACATTTGTAGAAATCTGGCCCTGTAACCCCTAAAACAAATACATGATGTAAACCAACTTGACCTCAATAAATATAATTGGGAAAAAAGAAAAACAGCTATCATGGATCTTATGATGACAAGTCCTCAAGGTTGAAATGATGGGGCATTATGAACAAAATTATTAAATATTGTAGCTGGGGTACTTTAGTAAGAGAAGTTCCCAAACTTCACCAAATCCTAACATCCTGTACTTTTGTCCTTTACAGAGCTCTGAAATCAGCAAAACAATAAAGAGAAGAGCCGAGCCATTTGGGGACTACGACAATAAAACAGGTACAAAAGCAATATTAACAGTAAATAGCCAACTGGATTGATGTACAATTCAAGCATCTAGCCATTACATTAAAAATAATACTTTATAGAAATTTTAGGTGGTGTTTTAGAATGCATGTGCCTTCATGTTGTAGCTGCCTGACCATATTGAAAGAAGGCATCTCTGTGTATACATTAAATCATGTGTGAAGACTTCAGTTAGGCTCGATATAAATGTGAAGGGATTAGTAGATTTTTATCATTATTATTGACCAAATCAACATACTCATTAGAGCCTCTTCTGTGGCAAACATTCATCTATGGGTTATGAAGTGATTTCACAGAATTGAGAACACAGGCGTGGTCTGTTTCCACCGTCGTGGTGCTTACGGTCGAGTCAAAGGGGTGTCAAATAAACAAGCAAACCTTAACATGTGGATAAAAACTGTGATAAATGCTATAAAGAGAAACAGCAGAGCCCTGGGAAAGGAAATATTGGGCCACAGGGAGGAGTCTTCTGTGAACTGGCTGAACAGAGGGGTTTCTCTGGGGGATGACTTTCCCCTGAGAGCTGAAGGATGAAGGGTGAAGTCCCAGCTCGAGGGGCAGCAGTGGGGGCCGGAACAGCAGAGCAGACTGGCTCTCGCACAGCCCAGAGGTTGAGACAGATGGTGAAGCTGGGTTGAAAATAAATGTGCGAACTGGCCCATTTCTTAGAAAATGAGTATCATTAACCATGTTCCTCAACGGTCCTGGGGCGAGGCCTCTGGACGCTTTGCACACTGCATAGTTTCTGTGGCTGGCACATGTCTTCTCTGGTTCCTGGATAAAGATGCTTTGGAATCTACCAACCCTGTCTCCCACGCAAGCTCAGTGTAAACCTCTTACGAGTGTGCTAGCAGGTTCTCAATCTGTTCATTCCTCCCAACACTCGTTCCAGTGATATGTTCTGAGATTTTCTTGGGATCTAGAGAGCTTAAAAGTTTCTCGATATGGTCACATTCTCAGGAACTTTAAGGGCACATTAAGATGTTGTAGGTTCTGAGAAGTTTTACAGTAAATTGTGTGTGTATTTTCATTTAACTTGATAAGCTATTTACAGTTTTCATTAGGGCAGTTTTCAAAAGGTTCTGTCTTGAAAACATGCATTTTCAGAGGTTCCTTGTACTTCTGCGGTTCGCTTGCTTTTAGGAAACGACCTATTTTATGGCTGTGCACAATAAATTATATGAAATAATTTTCAAGAATTCAGGCCAGAAAAAAAAATCTGTTGGCTTCAATGGTTTAACTTCATCAGGCAGAAGAATTTCTTGATCTGAATTATATGGTTAATTGCTTCAAATTCTGTTTATACTTTGCATATGAAGACTAAGCCTTAAGTAACAATAAGTCACACTGGAGTAAGAGCTTACTAAGTGATTTTCAGTATCAGTAATAGCAATATTTGTTCTTGTAAATCAAACAGAAAAGGAAAATCCACACAAAAAATACTGTTTGCTCCTTGGGTGCTCTGAATAATATTCTTCTCCATTGAAAATGCTTATTTTCTTTGATTTGTAAAATTTTTATATTCTTGAAAAAGTCCTAAAGTGAGGAAAATGACTTGGCGTAGTGCCTACTTTCACACTTAATGAATGCTTGCATCTCATATATTGACCCTATGTAAAATATGGAGATTTTCTATCTGCAGAAATAAACATTTTAAGGACCTTGAGTAGACGAGTTAACCAGCTCGTTGTCCAAAACAGAGGCTCCCAGTCTCCATTTTGGATCGACTCAGCATCCTGCAGGTCAATTAATTATTATCAAAAAAGAGAAAGAATTGTGAAAACTGTCCAAGGCTTCCGTAACGTAGAAACAACAACAACAACAAAAAAACCTGTTTGCTCTGTGGAAAGACAAGAGACAGCTGCCCCTCAATTACTCTTGCCATTGGCTTTCTCCTAGAGATGTAGCTCAAATTTGGAATCTAATTGAAAATCTTAATTGAAAATGGCTTTAAAAGGGGGGTACAGAGGATGATCAACTTTGGGCATAAAAGTAGGGCAAGATATGGAAAGGGTAATATTCCAGCCACATTGAGTAACTGCCTATTTTAAATGAGTCGGCCTCTGGCATGAAATCCAACTTCACTCTTTCTTCTTCAGGAGGGATTTTTTTCCCCCAACCATTTGATAAGTCTTTTAATCACTATAAATTGTAATCCTCAAGGGCTGTGTTTGCTCAGTGGAAAACAGTTGTTTTAGAGTTTTAAAGCTGGGGTTAACTCCTATTTTCCTAATGAATTTCCTGTCCATTCTCAGTCTCAGTTTACCCATCTCTAAAACTGAATTTTTAAAATCCATTTAAGTGTGATTTCTTGTTTAAAATATTAACTTATACACTGACTAGTATGTAGTAGTATATCTAGATAGCTAAGTCTTAGAAAGGAAAGAAGAAGGAAATTCGGCTAAATTTGAGAATCAATATCCTGAAAACTAGTGTAAAATATGGCCTGTCTAAACAGTCAGAAAATGCTTGTTGCTTCCTTACACTGGAGACATATATTCTAAGTCAGTTTCACGAGTTCTTTTACTCCAATTATTTTTTCCTTGTAGACAGTTTGCGCCCTGCTCTTGGCTGGTAATCCCACGTGAAGACACGATGGCTTGTTATTTCTCAATTATGGCACTCACTTTGCCAGTGTTAAGCATGATAGTTGCTCAATCAATATTTGATTAATTGAGTGAGGCTGCAGCAGGAAGCAGAGAGCCCGGATTGTCTTGCGTTTTGGTTTACAAACATCCCATCTAATATTATCTAACATCCAAAGCAGCAGCCTTTCGCCTTCCGGTGCACGATCGCGTTGGTGATAGCGCGCCCACTTCCTGCCTCTTCTCCACCACACTCCTCACGTCCGACGAGCCCATTTCCTGTCTCTTATGTCTGTTTTTTCAAGGGTTTTTGCATTGCCTTCATTTCCAGTATTTCCGTCCCCATTGTCTTTCATTCTAACCTCCTCTCCTTTTTTTTTTTTTTTTTTGTCTGTCACCCCACCTCATGTTTGATGTGCAAACCTCTTAAAGCCAAATCAAACCTCCTCTGCTCAATGGATCCGTCCTGGTGTCTCCTGAAATGATCTTCTGTCCCTGTTGAATTTTCTGTTGTTTAGTTATGTGCACGCATGCCCCTTGTTCCCTGTCTGTGCAAAGTGACCTTGACACGGAAATGACCGGTGAACGCTCAGCTGCTGAATAGTCAATGGCTCTTCCATCCTCGACTCCATTCTCCAAAAACGCACAAGGGTGTGGACTCCTGGCCAGGTTTGCCGCTTGCTTCCATACTGTGTCTGGCTCCCGTGGGTGAACCTGTGCCAGGAGTGCCAGCCAGCCATCCCGCCAGCCCGTCCGTTGTCTCGGGGGAGCTGGCTTCGGACAGCCTGGCTTGGCTCTGCGGGGGGCACAGAGCTGTGCTCACAGGACGCCCGTGCCCCGGACCCTGGCGCGCAGGCCTGTCCCCGCGGCTCTACCACATTTGGGCATCACTCCCTATTTTAGGATTTGAACACGGTCTGTTTTCTGTTTCTATAGTTTGTCTTTCTCAAAACATCGTGTAGATGGAATCATACCGTATGTAGCCTTTGGAGTCCGGATTCTTTCACTTACCGTAATGTGAGTTAAGATTCATTCATGTTCTGTGGGTGTCTGGAATGAACGGACCCCTTCATTCCTCCTGCTACAGAAGCTTGTTTTATTGCTTTGCTGTCTATTCCTCACCCCAAATGTGAGGAAGCCCATTCAGGTCAAGCTTGAGTTTATCAATAGTCTTGGTGATGTGCAATCCTGAGTGTGAGTAATCACTGTTTCTTTTCCAGATGACTGTTCTTACTGCTTTATGGAACAGGTTTCTTTTGCTTCCTTTCATGTGCCTACGTGCCTTTTGCTAGGGTGCACTTTGGTTTTTATCACAGCATTCTGACTGTACCTCTCTTAGGCGCTTCCTCTTGTCTAGTCATATTAATCAGACAATTATCACAAGTGAACAGTGCTAATAATGTTTGACAATAACTTGCTCTATTTTCTAGTATCTTTTTTGTGTGTTTTTATTAATTATTTAATAATTTACACAGTTAAATTTAATTATATCTTTTGGTGTACAGTTGCAGCTAGTCATATACCTCTGCTATGACCAAGGTACAGACTATTTGCATCACCCCTAAATCTTCCCTCTTGCTTCCCCTCTGTGGTCACCCTCCCCTTCCCACTTCTAACCTTTAGAAACCACTGATATGTTTTCTATTTCTATAGCTTGTCTTTCTCAAAACATTGTGTAAATGGAGTCATACAGTATATAGCCTTTTAAGTCTGGATTCTTTCACTTACCGTAATGTGAATTAAGATTCATTCATGTTTTGTGGGTGTCTGTGATGTGTTCTTTTCTATTAGTGAGTAATATTCTATTTTATGGGTGTATTTAAGTGAGATTATCCATTCACCATTTGAAGAAATTGTTGGTGGTTTTGAAGCAAAATAAAACCCATGAATAACAGGTTTCTTGTGATCATAAATTTCATTTTTCTTGAGTAAATTACCAGAACTGAGTACGGTGGATGTGTGTTTAATTTTATAAAAATTTCGAGACTCTCTGTCTCATGGTTTTGACCTGAAGGCAGTTCCCAGCTTGTGACATAGACCATAAAACTGTGACAAATTTAAAATAATTGAAATCAAATTAATTATTCATAGAATAATGATATTAAACTAGGATTTAATAATGGAAAAATATCTGGAAATAAAAGTGTTTGGGAATTAGGCAACACATTTCTATATAACACTGCACCAAAAGGAAGTCACAAAAGGAATTAGAAAATAATTTGAATTATGAAGATTAAAATAATATCGAAATTTGTAGAATGCAGCTACAGCATAGCTTACAGAAATTTAGAATGCTGATATTAGAAAAGACTCAAATTATGATCTAAACTGACATCTTAATAACTAGAAAGTATGTTTATTTACTCCTCCAAGTTTTAGCTCCTTCCCACAATTGCTCAGGTAGCTTGCTTGTTCAAATTCCTCAGGTAGCTTGCTTTTTGTATTTCCTCCTAATCAGTGGGAGATACAGTGTTGACTACAAATGGATACCTGCCCTGGTGTTCCATCTTGTTGCATCCTTGGCTAGAAACAAAAGCTCTACTACTATGTATATATTAAATATTTTAATTATCCACAGTTAATTAGACAGGTATTACCACTTTTCTAATGTCTAACGAGGAAACTCAGGGATATAAAGTTAAATAAGTTGTTCAAGGTTCTGGCGCCAGGGGCAGAACCTAGGCAGCCTGGATTCAGGATCAGTCTCTTCATCACTGTGGTATATAATCTGTCTCATCCTGTTATTGAAGCTATAAGATCCACGTGAGAAATTCAGATGTACGTATAGACTTACCTACTCGAAGAGTCAAAGACCCAGAACCACAACAAGAGATAGTCAAAGACGCATTTATGGAATTGTCAGACAAAGGAACAAAAACTGGTGAAGAAGTTCTTGGAGTAGTTCACTAAAAGGAAAAACATGTCAGAAGTATTAAGGGCTGAAATGTGGGGGGAGGGGTGGGGGGAGGGGGCATTGTCCAGGGGGTGGGCGTAGTGCTGGTTACGCTATTTATGGGCTGAGAACTGGTACTTTGGCAAGGGAAAAATATAAAAGGAAAGTTTTCCATTTACAAGAGTATGATCGTATAGCAGATGCTCCATGAATACACATCACAGAACTCACGAGCTTGGCCTTTCCTTCCCCACTTTTCCTTCTACATGGTCCCAATGAAAAAAGTTGGCGAGACTGAGAAGGGAAGGAAGAAGGGAAGCCCGCGTGTTATTTTATTCCATGCTTAGATGTACTTTTCTCAGAAAATTTGAGTTTGTGTGCCCTCCAGCCTCAGTGGCAATCCTTCACATCCTCCAGCTGACCACAGAAGGTTAGCCCAAGTTAGAGAGCAGAGTTGTTAAACCAATTCATGATTTTTCTAGTTCTGTGAGAGGCACTGAAATGTTGGATGCCTCTGCGCAGGGAACAATGACTAGGAACTTTACTGCTCAGACTAGTTCTTGTTTGTACATATCCTACTCATTTCAAGTTCAGTAATTACATTTTCTTTCTTTTTTGTTGACGTTTTATATTGTTTGGTCGTACTTTCACCGTAATGCAGTTTTCTGAGTAAATATTTGCAGGTAGAATATGTGATTGTGTACACATTGGAGAGTAAGGAAACTGCTTATTGTGGAAGAATGAAGACTTGTTAGCCATATGGAATAGGCAGAATGAATGAGAAAACTTCATATGTCAAATTGTATGGTAGATTACCTGAGGCATGCTATGATGTTCTCTAAAGAACCAAAGTGAAATTGGCATAATCGCATATACCCATTTTATCCTTGCCTATCATAATAAAAAGAAGATAAAAGTTTAATTAAATGCATTATCTGTCTTACTTTGAGATTTCAAAAGAAAATGAACAATTAATCATAAGAAACTATAGATAATTTACCCAATTCTAATTTGAACCTGAAATGTAGCATCATAAGGAATTCAGTGAGTTAATAGTATCTGATGTCTATATTAGAAACGTCCAGTGGGTGTAATCAAAGCTTTGGTTTTAGTTTTACTCGAGCACCTGGTATTTGACTGGGCTTGGGTACATTCGTGACAGTGTTTTGAAACATTTGACATTGCTAAGGCAGCATTTCTTCAGTCTTCTTCTTTAGCGCATGTGAAAAAAGAATCAACTACTACCCAAATTAAAATTCTCTCTCTGATTCTCCCTGTGCTTCTTGAGAGGCTTGAAATGGGCTATTAGGAGTCATTATATTGCAGTGTGCAGTTTGTTGAATAGAAGTATCAGGAAAAAATACTGTCATCTTAAGTGCTGAATATACCCTGTCCTTTACTTAGTTGTTCAGGTGACAGAGGATGTCAAAATATAAACAAGCATCGAGGGAGCTGCCACATAACCCTCTTGTACTATTTTCTTAAACTTTTGCTGTGTGGTCGCAATTTTCTTTTTTTTAAGATTACTTGGGTCTCAAGACCAGGTTTTACAAGTTTTTGTTAAGTAAGCAAAATCCAACGTGTCACATGAAGAACTGATAGAAGAAATATTTCCCATGAAATTTTAGCCTTTTTGAGAATAGCTGATGAAAGTCTCTATTCTTTGGATGACTTGTGAGAGACCATCAAGAATAACATGCGATGCAGAGATGGGTAAAAAGCTCACCTCATGCTCTGCGAAATAAACCAGAAAGAAAGAGAAGACTATCGAATGGTCTCACTTATAACAGGAATATAGGGGAACTAAACAAGAGTGAGACACTCAAAGGGGGGGGGCAGGATAAGGGCTCAAAACGGGGGAGAGAAGAGCACAAGGGACTATGGTAATGGGTCACGGGTGAATCAGTGGTGGGAAACCCAAGGAGAATACACAATAATGTAAAACATATCAAAAACAAAAACAAAACAAAACAAAAAAAAGCTCACCTCAGAAGACCTGTCCTCTGATCTGGGGTGGCCACAAGCCAGCTGGGTCCATGGAGCTCTCCCCTTCCTTCTCCAGCCCTCCTCATCCATCAGCTGGAATGAGCCCCCACCTTTTTTTTAAGACTCTTCAATTCTTTGTTCTGGTCCACATCTTACCCCGATATTGGAAAGAGTTGGTGGGAGGGCACGGAGGGGCAGTGTTAAAAAGTAACTCGGACACTTTCCAGCGTGGGGTGCATTGACCTGGCTTTGATTCGTCCCAGAGGAACCTTGGTCTGACCCTGCCAGGGGCCTGCTTGTGGTTCATCCGGCGCAGGCAGCGTGGCTGAGTCCGGAGAGAGCAAAGGCAAACGGGAGCAAGAGCTGAGGACAGAATTTAGCCTGAGTTAGCACTGGTGGTTGCCAAGCCTCCGTGACAAAGAAGCACTAGTCGCTTCCTGGCAGGGGAGGCGGGTGCCCACAGCCTCAGGCAGATACACCACATGAAGAGACTCTGGGGAGAATGGAAGACTCGAGGCGGCACATGAGCCAGGAGCTGCAGGGACTGAGGCCCAGGCCCGCATCCACGACAGCGCCTGGCGCAAGTCTGGAAAGTCTGGTCAAGTACTGTGGGATTTCCACCATGTTGGCTTTTTAGCTGAAGGACTCCCTCGTCACCTCGCCTGATTTCTGGGCCTGGAACTCGGGTCTTCCACGCCTGAAAGTGCTGTTTCTCAAGCTTGAATGTGCGTAAGAATTATCTACTGTGTTGCTAACACAGGAGCTCACGGCTTGGCTGCAGGTTCTGGTTTCTAACAAACTTCCAGGTGATGCCAGGACAGCCGATCCAGGGGCACACTTGGAGTGGCGGAGCCTTGAAGACTGTTGCCACTGGACCTTTCTAAATCACGGCCTCTGCCTCAGTCAGTGCTCTCTCCTCGTGGCGGAAGTGAGCAGACCCTGTCGGGCTAGTTCAGAACTGACTCCCAGCAGCTGGGCTTGAGAGCGAACTGGGAAATTCAGCTTTATTCTTCCTGTGACAAAGCAGGTCCTCGCTGCATGTAATTTTGGTAGAGAACCCAGTTGTCTCCTGACCCAGCTGGTTTTCTTGGACAGATGCATTGACCTTGAACACTCACTCGTTGTTCTCCTAGGAGTTGTCCTTGGCCTGGTTAGGGGCCTGATGAGAAGTCAGGAGAAACTTTGACCTTAAACACACACCTGTTTTGTTCAGATTAAATATCAAATTTATACCATTTATTATACCATTTATACCATTTTCCTCAAGGGGAACCTGTTTCCTGATTTAAAATTTTTTTTCTTACTTTTGAGTGATGTAAAACAAACCCCTGTTACTGAGAGCAGGGACCCGGCTGCAAATGTTGAGTGTGGTTCCCTGCAGCGACAGTAGCCTTGGAGGTAGCGGATGTTTTCCGTAAGGGGAAGGAGAGAGAAGGTGGAGCAAATGCCCATCTGGGCCACACCCCTGCTTCGCCCTCTTGACCTCAGTCAGCTGAGTCCTGGGAACCCTGCCTGTCTACACCCCATCTTGCAGATTCCAGCTCTTTATATGACCTTTAAGTAATTTGCCCTGTGAAAGGAACCCTCACGTCAGAAGTTGGAGGACTCTGAGGTGAAGTGAGCAAGTTTTATGGTTTAGCAAGAGGAAAGTAAGGGATTGTCTGGCTGTTGATGTTATATACTGTCCTTTTGTAGATGCTATTTGATCTGACTTGCAGATCCAAATCCTGAACACCGATTAGTTTTGCAAAGAAGATATTGTAACTCAGCCATGTCTGTGTTGTATGCATCGTCGGTGGCTGCAAACACAGTGTAGCAACAGAGTGGTGGTGACAAAAGCTAAATGGCCCCCCAAGCATAAAATATTTACTGTCTGTCATTAACAGGAAGTGTGCCAACCCCGCCTTAGGTAGTTATCCTCAGCGGTCATTAAAAGTTAGAGAAGATGAACTTAACATTTCCTTGCCTTTATTGATAGAGCTCTTCATCTCTACTGTGGATCCAGGTGTTTATCTGCTATGTCACTCCTGAAGATATTTCTGGCAGTGCAGGTCTGCTGATAATGAATTTGTCAGTTTTCATTTGTCTGGATAAAGGACTTTATTTCTCTTATTTTTTGCAATTTCTTTTTTTTTAATTTTCTTTCAGAACTTCAAATATGTTATCCAGTTTCTAATAAGAAGTTCAAATTTTTTTTTTTTATTTTCATAGCTATGTGATTTGTTTTTCTGCTCCTGTTGCTGTAGACAATTTTTCCTTACCTTGGTTTTTAGTAGTTTCAGCACGATATCTACAGGGGTCTTTGGTTTTTTGTTTATTTGATTTGCTTGCTGGTTACTGGTGTGTGCGTGTGTGTGTGTGTGTGTG
>PVIJ01012746.1:0-48233 GCA_004024925.1 Scalopus aquaticus
TCAAATAAAATATGACCCATCTCAAAAGCAAATCTGATCACGCCTCTCCCATGCTCAGGGCGCTTCAAGAATGACCTCGCACGTGAGGTCCAAGTCCAGCTCAGTACAGGACCACATGTCCGCGGCCTCATGCTCTACTCACCCCCATCCCACCTAGACCCAAATTCTCCTCTCACACTTGCTGCCTCTAACCTACTTCTTGTTTTTTGCTCATCTCTTTTACTGAGATGTGGTCTCTTTTCCAATCTTCTTTAAAGCCTAACATATTCTTTAGGGGCCAGCTCAAAAGCCTTCTCCATAAACCTCTCTGGATTCCCTTAACTTTTTGCATACTTTTTCTTCTCAGACTCCATAGCATTTTGCTCTTACTTCAGGTTCCTGGCTGATGGGGTGTGCTTATCTTAACTTCACAACACAGTTACTTGCATGTGTTTATCTGCACTTGCCAATGAAACTATAAACTGATTGAGAGCAATGACTCACTAATTTGCTCTGCAGTATGAGGCACAGTGACTTACTAATGATAGGCACAATACATCTTGAGCTAAGCCCATAATAAATCCTAACAACCTAGGCAGTTTCTACAAGCGACAATTTTATAGAACATTACAGTAATATTTTCTAGTCTGGTGTGGGCCATAGTTTGTTGTTAGCACCACCTCCAAGCAACATGAGAACATTTGGTCTATGGAAATCAGAAAATGACAAACTTCTAGAGAAGTGGCTCTTACAAAACAGTGAACTGAATCCAATAGCCTCTGCTACATTCTCCACACCAAGAGTCATTTTCCCAGAATGCCAAGTAACCCCACCGAAACCATCTTATGGTTAGTGTGATGGGAACTGTTCATCATTGTCAATAAAAAGGTTCTCCCTCTGGAGAGTGTGCCCCTTGGGTACCTGGACTCTTCTGAGGACTGGGTTCCATTGTGGCTGTAGGTTCTCACCTGTCAAAAAGAAGGATTAAATGTTCCTTAGTCTCCAAACAGCAGTGTGCTCCGCTAGCTGGTCACTCCATCATCGAGCATGAAGATGCAGCCATTTTGCCTCGAGGCTGAAGGGATCACACTTCCTCCCTGTGTGGGATGTACCCAAGTCACTTGTGCTCATCTGGTGGCAGTTCTGTGGAGGTTTGGCCAGGAGGAATAAAGGTCCTGCATCCTTGGATTTCCTCTGCTCCTGCTCCAGAAGTGACTGTGACAAGAGAGCCTCTGGGGGAAGCCACACTGAGGAGGGGAGATGAGAACAGGGTAGAGGAAGCTGTGGGTCCCACCCAGCTGAGGAAGCATTTCTGGCCAGCAGAAGCTGAAGATAAGCCCTTCCACGTGCAAGGACTTGCTTTCTCCAGAGGGAATCCTAAAGGCAAAGACCAGAGCACACCCCGTCTTGAACTTCCTCTGTCACCTCAGGGGCCCGTGCCAAGGCTGTGGCTCTGGGGACCGAGTTTGACATGGGAAGTTGATCTGAGGGGAGGCGTTCTCCCTGGACAGCTCTGCCGGCCATTCTGTGGCCAACACGGGCTCTGGGACAAATATTGTGGGGGATTCCCATAGAATAAAGGGCTGCAGGGCAGGGCAGTTCTTTGAAACCAGAGATGTGTGTGTGACCAGATTTTACCTTGAATTAGTGAGATTCTCAAAGTAGAAAGAATCACAGGTCAGGGCAGTGCCCCAACAGCTTTGTAAAATGGAAGGAGACACAGGGGGCTCCACCGTCCACTCCTCCAATGGGCTGGCTGAGACCCTGCCCCTCAGAATGACCACGTCCCTCCTGCCTGTCTTTCCCCAGCCTTCCTAGCCCAAGTCTGCCTCACAGCAATTCTTTAATCATACACATTTTCAACAAAGATGAAAGTTGTAAAGTGAAGACCACAAGTTCTGAAGACCAAAACATTTTGGGCAATTTGTCAGAACATCTGGAGCTATTTGAAGATAGGTGGGGGCTTCCGGGTTCCTGAACTATAACCTCTCCTGATGGGAGAAAGATTTGCTCCATTGAAGTATTCCTGTATACAAACAATGGGGATGATTTGAACAAATACACAAATAAAAAATATAACAGCAAATAAGCCCTTTCTGGGGGCATTTGAGGCACTTTGGAGAATGACATTCTTGGCACTCCCCAGTGGGAAGGGCACACTGATTTCTGTGCAAGTTGTAAAGTCTGGGAAACGTGCCAGGTCATCGAGGAAGCTCTCTGTTCCTGGGAAAAACAATCTGTACAAGGAAAAGGAAAATAACCTACCTAAACCCATACCTACCTCCAAAATTTAAAAAAAAAAAAATTTCCTCCAAGACTTGGACTGAAAGCAATGAGGTTCTTTCCGTTGTAAGGGGTTTCACTGCCTGAAGCAGGAGCGGGGCCAGGGGTTTTCAGTCCATCAGCCTCCCCTGCATCCATTATGTGGGATTTAGCCACCCCTCCTGTGGGGCATTTTGCCTAGTGAGGGATGTCACTCAGGCATCAGGTACTGCAGGGGAGATTGAGTGAGGTGACATTTTACAGCAGTGACTTTCCCGCCAGCTCTTTTTGATAAAAAGCCAAATTTTGTCTTCTTGGTAAAAAATCCACTTATAAAGTCTTTACAGTTCATACAATGTTCCCTTTGGTATCTTAGAATTGTCCTTTGAGGTTGCTTGTTTCACAAATGAGTGACTGCATTTGAGAGAGGGGGCAAGGAGACTGGCCTGGCTCCCTGGAGATCCCTGCGTTGCACCACACCAAGCTCATGGACAGCACCAAAGAACTCTCACCCCTGCACACTGTGGATGGGGATGAGAGCTCACTGGAAGACACAGCTGGCCTTCCACTGCCTGGGAAAGGCTCCAAAGTCATGTGGAGTGACTCCTTCTCTTTTCCCGGCCCGCCATAAAGTGAGATGGCAGAAAAGGGAGGGGGCTATGGTTATTCCGAATGCTAACGCAGGAATCTGGATTGAATTTCCTATTCATCAATTATGAGAGCTGTGGTCTTGGGTACATTATAGCTCCTCTACTGCCTCCATTTTTTCATCTTTTCGGTGGAAGTTGATAATATTACTTACTGCCCCAGCAGGCTTGCTGGCAGCATCATTTGAGATTGTCTGGTGAAGAATATTCTGTGTCTCATGGGTGCTCAGCAAATATTTCTTGTTAGATGATTTTCAGCTCAGCTATTCTATGAGTCCATGGTTGTTTAATAATGACTAACATGTATTGAGTAGTTAATGCATTCCAGGCACTTGTAGAAAAAATTTTTGTAATTGGTTTCATATCTGTGTGTGTATATACATACTGAACTTCATACTTATATATTTCAGAGTATCTATATGAATTTCATAATATACATATGAAATCCAGTATATGTACATCTATATGAAATCCATTATAGATGTCAATATGAAAACTATTTTATAAATGTTGCTTATATAACATAAGCAAAATTCTAATATGTATCATATATATGAAATCTCATAGATATCACATGTGTAGATAGCATGGGAGATATATCTCATAAATATACAAATAACAATACTATAAAGCTTACTCTATTTTTACAATCATATAAAAGCCATTTTACACAAGAGGAAACAGTTACCAGAGAGATTAAGCAATTTGCCTTTTATCACACCATTAAAAAGAAGCAGAGCCAGAATTCTAACTTGAGAGTTGGTATCTGAATCACTTTGCACTAAGAAAAAACAATTAAACCTTCCCATAGTTCTACTTCCATTGCCCCCAAACAAAAGAAGCATTTGATCTCACTCAGGAGAACCTAGGTACTGTCATTGCCAAACCTGTTCATTGTAATGTCACTTGGGATTTGATGAGTGTGATGCCAAGAGATCCTATTTCTTGCTGAATGCACAGCCCAAGGAGGTTATGAAGAAACAACCTATAACCACAAATCTGCTCAATTAAGCTCCCAGTTCACCACAGCCTTGAGAACCCAGACCAATCAGCCAAGTAGTACTTCCCGGAAGCCAGTCTGTTGTCAGTTGTTGGCTCAGTTCTCCGCAAAGTCCTCTGCCCCTTGGTTTCCTGAACTCACTCTGCTTGCTCTGAACTCTGAGTGCCCAGGTGAGGCTTAAGCACAAGCTATTCCAGATAAGAACCAGCAGGAATTTCCCAAACACCTGTCTTAGGGAAGATTTTACTTTTGCCCCAAGCTGGGCTTGCCTTCTTCTTGTGGTCTGGCACAGAACTGCTCTCAGCATTCTAGCTCTCTAGTAACAATAAAAGAAAACAACCAAATAATAATAAAAAAGGACCTTCTAGACGTTGGACCAAGGACTCTCACGGAGGACAGTGCTGGCCCGGCTTGACTCCTGCAGAGATTACCATTGATTGAAGACATTCCTTTTCTTCTCACCCATCCATGCCCTCCCAGGGGACATGGTGGGAAGGATTCCCTTGTGCCAGACAAGGAAACAAAAGTCTAGCTTTTCCGACACACTGGCACATGTCAGGTGACTCCAGGAAGACTTGCTTATTCATCCCCAAGGCACTGTCATTGGCACCAATGCTCCAAGCCAGGCTGCCATGAAGGGCCATCCTACACCTGCCGCATGGTATTTGGCCAGTGGGCTTTAGGTCTATTTTCACTTCCATTTCAAATTTTAAGGGGGAGGAGGAAGTGGCTTATGAATTTTAATTTTAATTTTCACAGTGTGGCTGGACTTGGGCCAATTTTGCCAGGTATTTACTGAATGGCCTTGGCTAATTAAGTCCTCCGAGTCTGATTCCTTATCTGCAAAATGGAGTGGATGGTGCTGACCTTAAAGGATCTTTTCAAAACTAAGATTGCACGTATAAAAAGTATATAGCACCATGCTTGATCTAAGTAAGCATTCAAAAAAGGTTATTTTTTTGTTTTTTTCCCTTTTGCACCCTATGGAGAGTGTGGATATTATTTGCGCCTTTATTTAGTAAACCTAGCTAGACTTCCTGCATGCAGAATTTGTTGATTTACTTTTCACTTCCTATACAGAGCAAGTTTTGCTTAATTTAAGAGAAATATTTTCTTGGTCTGTATTTCCTTCTATGTTTCCTTATTCCAGCTTTTAACTACTCTGGAATAGTCTTTAGTGGGCTTTCCATTTATTATTTAATCAGATATCACTAGTTATTGTTCTAAGTACTTCATAAAAAGCTTGTGCTTATCCCCACTGACCTGGGAACTATAAAGCTACAGCAATGTAAGGGCATAGTCTAGAGACTTAACCAAAAGGGGAAGAGACACAATTACCTTTAGACTGCATTCATTTGGGAAAGAGATCTATAAACTAGTTAGACAAACATGAAGTTTCGATCCATCTGTTCATCTGTGTATCCATTCACCCACCTGGTACTAGGAATTTTATTTGGACATATTTTCTCAATTGTATTACAAAACTCTTTGAGGAAGAAGCTTAATAGATCCTAAAAAAGCCTAGGAAAGCTCTTCGCACTCTATGGGCCACTATAAAATAGAAACCCACAAGTGACTAAAAGCTGTTCAGACACCAAATACCTGTGAAAGTAAACTTGTGAAAAAAGTAAACATATCTTTGAAATGCAAGCACAATTTCCTTTATTATCTCCAGTGACCTGTAAACAACTTATCAGTGAACTTGCAAAAAGCAATCAGCTGTTCATTGGAAATAGCCAATGACTTCACTAATTGTACTTCTCTATCACGAACATGACTTTTAGCCCCACTGTCACTTAGCCAAAGCACCATTAAACAGTTTATATTGCATAACCATGCCTAATATTCATCGGTAATTTTTCTTTTACATGTAATATCCTGTTTAATTCCTACCATCTTGCAGGATAAATAATGTGATTCCTTAATGTTAACAGGAGGAAACTGAAGTTTAGAGGCAAAAAATAACTTGCTCAAAATTGTACAGTTAATACTGTCACATGCTCCAACAAGGAAGGAGCGGGGGAGGGATTGTACCATATACCCTCCCCCACCTGTGCTCTGCCAGCCTCTCAGACACCTGGGACTGCAATACCGTCACTCGGATGTCTTTGTCGATTGAATATGCAGGTATATTCAAAGATACATTCATTTAAAAAGTGTTCATTCCTTTCAGCAGTCCAGCATGGGCAGTCAAAGACAAAGGGCTTCTTCTGTAGGTGTGCTGCATGAGGAATGCAGATCAGCGCAGTTTTACATAACCACCTCCACCCTCTGTCTCTTTATGCCTGAAAGAGAAATTGGTCTTTAACTCACACAAGTCCTGTTCTAAGTTAGAAGGGACATCGTGAGCCAGTGACAACCTCACTGACAGTGCAAACCCGCCAACAGGGTCCTCCCTCCACAGTCTCAAGTAGCGGGGGGCACGGTTCACACCGGCCGTGAGGCTGTTGGGCGCTGCTGGAGTCATTATAGAAGATTCTGATCTAACCTGCTTCCTTGAGCTCATGCCCAAATTTCCTGATTTTTATTTTTATTTTTTTAAAGATTTATTTACTTATGTGTACTTGTACTGGAGTGTAGGCCAGAGGTGTGGGAGTGGGGAGGTGAGAGGGTTCACCAGAGACAGAGGGGGGAGCAGAACAGGCAGATCTACTGAAAAACACTGCTAGGGGAGCAGCGGGCAAGACAGGAGAGGTCTGCTGGCCATGTGGGAAGGTCCCTGGCTGGGGATCGAAGGAACTCGTGCTGTAGCTGCTGGTGATAGCTTGATAGCGCTGAGACTTTAACGCCTGTGCCACCAGGGAAGCCCAATTTCCTGATTTTTAAAAGAACCATACTGTTGTATTGTGGTGCTTTCATTATTTTAAAAAAAAATTTCTAATCAGATGGACTATATCTATATTAACAAATTCCCTCCTCTTGTCTATTTTTTCCTCCTCCCTTTTTGCACCCCATCTCACTGAAGAGTCTCTCCCCTAGGAGCCTCACAGCTATTCAACTGACCCCATCCCCAGGTCTATTCCACCACTGGCTTACAGGCTTGGCACACCCTGGGATCATTTGGAGGGAAGTACCACACTGACTCCTGGTCCCACCTTGGGGTCCTGGCTGAGTTGGTCTGGGTGCCAACTGGGCATCAGGATTGGAAAAACTCTGCAGGTGAATCTAAGGTGTAGCCATGGTTAGGGCCTTTAGAACCCACCTCTGAAATAACTCCCCAAAGTCCATGGAATTTCCCAGACCTCTCCTTAAGTTTACAAAGAGCTGCTTTTTGCTTGATGACTCAGTTTTTATTATAATACCCATCAAAAGAAATGTCTTCTCTATTGTATAGTTCTTTGGCGTCTTTTCCACACATGGTGTCTCTCTCAACATCCTGTGAGATGGGCATCCAGGGCCTGGATGAGGTGATGGCAGCTGGAGCACGGTCTGCAGAATTAGGGCGGCAGATCGAACAAAAGAAATAATTACACAGACACCAAATGATAGCAAGTTAAACAAAAGCAGAACAAAACACAAACAAAACCAGAATGTTAAGTTGGCATTTGAGATAAACAATAACAAAAAATATTATTTTGGAATAGTATTTTAAATGCACCAGGCAACATGTAGGGCGTATTTACAGGACAAAGATGATAGTTCTGTCTGTAATTCTGTAACCTGGCTGAGTCCAAAGTCCAGTGAAGGTGGTACCCTTGGAGGCAGTTTGCTGATGAGAATGAATAGCCCCAGGGAAAAGTGCTAAATTTGCAGTTTGGGGTGGAGATTCTGATGAGAAATAAAAGGGACTGAAGGAGAAGGGGAAGTCAGTCGCCATGACGTAGGAAAAGAAGAAGCAGTCGCCATGATGGAGGAATAGAGGAAGCAGCAGCAGAAAATGTAGCTGCAAAGATTGAGAGTTTGGAAAGTAGACGCCAGAAGGTTTTGAGTCACCAGGATATAGAATTTCAGATTGAGCATTTTTTGAATCTTCAGTAACTTTGGGGCCAGTGACTTTGGAGGCTTTGCAAGTAGCCGAGTGACGGAAACTGCTCCCAGTTTTGTTTTCACTGCAGCCGAAGGAAGAATGCAGAAGCCTGAAGTGGGCGCCTTCCTAAAATGCATGAGTGCAGTCTATTGAGCTGTCTGGCATCTGTAGTTGCTGTTTAAAGTGTTGTTGGCCTGGTGCTGTGCTGGGGCACCATGGCACTTCCGGGAGCATCTCCAGTTGTGTTCTGTGTCGTCCTCATGAGTTGGAGCCTAGCCTACAGTCTGATTGTTGCATGTCTGCAGAAGAAGGAAGACGCCATTTTGGAAATGTGGCTTATTGTTTGGAAGAAGAGCTTCACGTCAGCAATGGTGGGAAGATGCCACATTTGTTACTTTTCTGGCACTTAAAGGACTGTACATTGCCTTAAGTAAGGTAAATGGCTATATGTTGACTTCAGTAATTCTTTGCTTGTCCTTGTTTGTTAAATAAATCTCATTGTTATTGTTTCCTAAGTCGGAGTAGTCTTGCAATTGTGCACGTGGGTGCAGAACCAAGATAGTGACTGGTAAGCAATTTGGGCACTGCCTTTGGCAATTTTGAAGCCCCATTTTGCCTATTCCACAGACTGGGCATCCAATACTTCACGAGGCGTCTCTACCCTCATGCTCTCTTCTCTGCTGAAGCTGAGGCATTGGCCTGCCTTCTTGTGATCTCCCAGAGACTTCACCTCCTGCCCACATTCTCCCACTCCTCGGCATGGGTAGCTATTTTCCTCAGAAAGAGACTCTTCTGTACATTAGAATCTTTGATGTTCCCCCTTTGCTAATCTCCTGTTGGATCAGACTAGCTTAAAACACAGCCCTTTATTCAGTCCACGCCACATGTTCATTGCTTTGTACTCATTATTTCACTGGCTCTTCACGAGACCCTTGAGGGTAGGGAGGACCCTTTTCTAGGTACCTACATAGGACCATTTCCATTTTAACGTGGAGATACAGGCTTAAGGAACTTGATATTCCTCAAGGTCATATAATCTAGATGTGCCACTGGGCTTTGAACAGGACTGTGTGCATCCAGAGCCTTTGCTCTTAACCAGTATTATGGGAAAACAAGATGGCACCAATAGCCTCATTGCTTTCTATTTGTTTTCCAACTTGTTTAATATAGCTCTGAAGCTTCTGGGATTAGGAGCATCCATTGGATGTTCCATGCCATATGGGTGGCCTGGAGATTAAAAGTGTTGACATACAGCAACCCATAAGATGCATATGTATTTTTGGAAATCTTATTTTTAAACTTAAAATAAAAAAAGAAGTGTCAGCCACAAGACTCTTGAAGAAAGACTTCATCAGCCATTGCCAGCAAAGTAAACACTGCATCAGCCCAAGCACGATGTTCTTTAAACACATTTGCTGAGGCTAAGGGGCAAATACTTTATGCTGATTCTGGGTAACTGACCACAAATACAATGTATCAAAAAGGCTTTTTTCCAAGTATTCCATATCTTTTTTGGTATAAGCTATCCCTGTGCTTTAGTATTCTGTAAATATTTGTACAATTAATATATGCTGGCAAATGTCTCAAGAGGGAATTAGGCTTCATAATGCCAAGCAAAATTGTAATTAGCAACACAAAATAAAAGGAATTTGTCTCTTTCATCTCCATGCTTAAAAACTGTCAGCACTTAATACAGCTGGAAGCTTCAGAAAAGATAATTTGCAAAAGTTGCTTTTGCTACGCTTTTAAGAGTTGGTGATATACCCTGGTATAACAACAATGACTTGAGAATTATTTTTTCTCTTCCTCCTTAACATTGATCTGGTTATATTCATTATGAAAGGTGTTATAGAGGAAAGTTTCCTTTAAAATGTCAGGAATGTTCCTTTTAATGTCCTTTCTTATGTTTCTTTTAAATGTTAGTTGTGAAGTGAGCATTTGGCATTGTGGTCCCTACAAGGTGCTGGAGGTGCAGAGGACATGGTTGTTTACATGATTCGGAGGAAGGGAAAAGAGGTGACCTGCCAGCACCAGCTGGAGAAGCCAGGGCACCTGGGCCAGCCGGTGAGCTGCCAGCTGATCTCCTCCTCCTTGACACCTCATAGGCATCCTCCAAAAGCAGGCCTGGGCTGGAAGTTCCCATCCATCTCTGCAAGTTCCTGGGCAAGAGTTCTCTAGTTCTGAGCCCATTTGTGTCTTCACTCCTTTGCCATTTGCATGGGCATCGAAGGCTAGTTGGGTGTTATGGACTGAATGTTTGCAGCGCCTTCATCTCCCCACCCCACCAAATTCTTACACTGAAATCCTACCCATGAGTGGTGGTGATGATGTTCGGAGGTAGGGCCTTTCAGAGGTTACTAGGTCACCGTCATGATGAATCAGTGCCCTTATAAGTGAGGGTGAAACCATCATGATGAATCAGTGCCCTTATAAGTGAGACCCAGAGAGCTCCTTGTCATTCTGCCATTTGTTATACCAGCCCAGTGGGTTAAATGGATTGAGATACCAGGTCTTGACTACCGAGAGCTTGGTTGGCCCTTTGGTGGTTTTTTCCAGCTGTTTAATAAAGGCTTTGCTGTCCTTTCTCCTGATCGCGAGAGCTTTTAGTGTTAGTTATAAAACTCACTGTCCCATGACCACCTACATCAGAATCTCCAGGCAGACTTGTCACATGTGCAGTTTTCTAGTCTCTACTCCAGAAATACTGAGTTACAAGGGGATAGGATAGGACACAGGGATCTGCTTCACAAACAAAACGATTCTCAGGTACCCTTAATCTTGAGAAGCACTAAAGAATCATCTACCTGCTGATCTTCATTTTTTCTCTGCTGCATCCTCTGAGCCTTGTTGGGAGGCTAAAATGAAAATTAGATTTTTCCTCTGGAAATGCCTCTCTGTACCCACCCCCCAAGGAGGAGACACCTCTTCATCTGTCTTCCACAGTAATGTATGCATCACTCTGTGGGCCGCTATTTTACTAAATGTATTTAACTCCTCTCTGGAAAGCATCATTTCTGTTATCTTTGCAGACTATCTCTAACAAGCACCTGACATTTAATAGGACTCTTTAGATGTTAGATGCATAAATCACTTTGGTGTAATCTCTGCACTTCCGGGAGACTTCACTTTGAAAAGCATGGACTAGAAGATATGAGCAAAAAGTAGACCTCGAGGCACAAAGGGTGAGTGGAGGGCTGGGGTAACATCGTCCATTCTAACCTTTGTATGAGCCTTATATTTTCATCTTCACACCATCTTCATCATCAACATCATTACCGCCATGATGATCATCATGTCATCACCATTAGCATCATCATTGTATCACCATCACTGTCACCACCACCACCACCACCACCACCATCATCATCGTATCACCATTATCATTACCATCATCATTGTATTATCATCACCATCACCACCCCCATCATCACTACCATCGCCATTATCACCACTACCACCACCATCATATCTTCATCTTCTTTATATCATCTTCATCATCTTCAGTATCATCATCATCTTTGGTAGCTACCGTTTACTGAGTGTTTTGTGCTAGGCATTGGGCTAAGAACTTCACATACATTACGTCACTTAATCTTCACATCATTACATCTTCATGTTTAGATGAGTATTGATAGCGTGAAGTTACATGACTAGTAAGTGGCAGGGCAGGGTTAGGACTCAAAGACTATTTCTAAATATTAATGATTAAAAGCCCCTTTGCTAATCTTGGATCCCGAGGGAAAGATTTTGATGTTATGCTGATTGAGATATGCCTTAAATGACTCAGGCTGGAGCAACAATTTTTACCATACCTATCAGACTCTATACCTCTCTCTTTCCCAAATCTCATGCCGTCTATGATGGGTCAAATCATCAAAACTCAAGAAAGCTTTGGTCTTGTGTATCTATCTGCAGCCAAAACCCCATGTGCCTTCCAAATTTAAATTCTTACATATACTTTGGCTTTAAATGCTTAACACAAATTTGTTAGGAAATTGTTGTGCGATAAATATCTAGAGGGTCATGTAAGCCCAGACTCATGCCAAAGCCAACTCATCATATTTGGCTTTTGTGTTTTCAAATGTTGATCATGTATTTTCTGAGGACTGTTCACGCATGAACCTGAAAGCTAATGGGGTTTTCATGTCCACATCAGTACTGAGGTGGTGGCTGAGTCATCCAAATGTGCTCTTAATGTGTTTTTATTAATGATTTATGAACCAAAAAGACATATTTGCCACCTGATCCAAAACAAAGACCCAGGCTCTATTGGAAGGCTGATCTACGTACGGCCTGAGGACACATTGGCAGGGACAGATAATTCTCTTGGTGTACACTGGGCTCTGTGGACAGGTGGGAAGAGACAAATTCTGTGGCTTCAATGCAAAACAACTCCTGCAGCCAAAGAAAACATGCAAGGAATGGCTCCCTTAATCCCATTCTGTTTATGAAGACATAGAGGCTACAATTCACATTTGCAGACACTTTGAGAACATATAAACAGTTCTATTTTATCACTCAGCAGAGGGCTCATTTAAAACAGAGATGTAGAAAGTATATCATGTAACTAAGGACATCATATTGTTTTAAAAGAGGATTTTGCTGAAGATTACTAGATGCTTGAAAACATGTCTTCTTTGAAAGCTCTGAAATATATATGACCTTTTACTAATTCTTTTTAGCATGGTATCTTATCTATGTTCAGTGCAAAGGGGAAGCCTAAGTGTGTAAACAACTGTTCCTGGTTCTCAAAACTGAGCAAATCTGCATTGTGCACATGGCTACCCCAGGGATCTGAATAGAAAAATTCCTGAGTAGGTCTGGGGCAGAGTCTGAGAATCTGTATTTCCAACAAGCTCCCAGGGGATGTTGGCATCACTGTGCAAGCACTTGGTGTTGCAGTATTTTAAATATTGACATGGCAACCAGTGCCAGGGAATCTTTTGATTTGGAGAGCTTTGAAAAATTCATAAGGATCACGTTGCTTTGGAAATCAGTGCCCCTTAGACTGTGGCTATTTGTCTCCCAGTCGATAATACAGGTTAATTCTGGTGATAAATTGGTGACCACTGCAGCTTCTCACCTGCCCAGCTGTTTGCTGGAAAAGGGCCTGAAAGATGAAAAGCTAGGTGGAAGGGTGTGCTCCTAGGAAGCCAAAAGGCAAGTGGAGTAGCTGGTAACAAAAGATTTCAGAAGATGCAAGGGTTGTCAGGCAGTGGCCTTCTCAAGGGGACGTCACAGTCTTTTTTTGCAAAGAGTTCTTGATTTCCTTGAAGTTTAGATAATGACAGTCTACTGAACCCAGCTCTTTGTTTTGGGCACTTCATGAACATACATGTATGAATGTTTATGGAAATTTAAGAAAAAGTTCAGGGCAGAGCCTAAAGCTGTGAATGCATTAAAAGTTAACTCTTAAAAGTGGTGAGTGGCACCGTGAGAAAGGGGAAACTCAGATTTGAACCCAGTCTGCCAGTTGGCAGTGCTCTGTTACTCCTGCGTGGGGGAGCCTGGGTTCTAACAGTGAGAACTAGGGGTGGAGTCCAGATTGAAGTCTCTGGAACAGGTCATCAAAGTGCCAGGTTCTAAAAAGATCAGAAAGCTTAAGAATGGCGGCGAGACTGAACACATATCCAACTTGGAATAGGATTTGTGATCCTGATAAAGTCTGTCCAATAAAGTACTCAAGGGTGGAGGCTCATTCTTAACAGTAATTTATTCCTCTGGCTTATCTGTAAGCTTAATATTTGTTACTCTTCAGAGAATTAAAAATAAGTAAGTCTTGTACTTGGGACTGTTTCTCTCTTTAATGAAAGTTACGAGGCAAATAACTAGTGTGTTGTAATTTTTACTTCCAGTTACAAAGCACTTAGGTGACTTTAGCTCTACAACAAGGATCTTTAATCAGATTGTCCATTTTCCAAAGTGAATTCTGGGAATAACAGGATAGATGCATGTTGATTCTTAACTCATGATCACTTAAATTTTGAACACTTGAAACCAGGTACAAATTTAATAAACTGGCCCTAAATAATTTCCTTAATGGAAGAAGATACTTGTATATCATTTAATTTTGTCGCCAAATTAACCAAGGGCAGCCCATCACAACCAGTTTTATGTGAAGACTGTCAGCTTCCAAAGTAATTATTTTTATTAGTGTTCCGGGGTCAAAAGAAACATGAATTATATTTCGTGTTGAGGTCAAATTAGTAGAGTCAATTCTTATCCTGCTTTCTTTTTCCCACTGCCATAAAAAACTTCAAAAGAGCAAACTGAGCAGTTTAGAAGCAACCATATTTTAATCAATAAATTTGAACATCTGTTAACCAGTTACTAGGCAGAATAAAATAGCAATTTATCCAGAATTCAAAACACACCATCACCTTGAAAACAAAATAAAAACTTTTGCCCAAAAACTTTCCCCCATTTATAGGACCAGAGGCAGCAAGAAATTTACTAAGAATAAGGCTTGAAAACAATCTAAAAAGTTCCCAGTACATTCAAAAGCTGAAAGAGATTACCTGACAGGTAATACATAGTTTATCTGACACTTGATGACTGACTGACTGACTGAGATGAACTGCTGAGGGAGTATGACTACTTATATTCACATTATGGGAAGATTTGAGAGCAGAGGGAAAGGCAGAGAGGTATTCTCCCATGTTGGACTCAAGTGCTGTGCCCCAGCTCCAGCCATGGCTTTTCCCACAATCCCTTGAGGCTCCTACTTCCCAGCCAGAAGCTCCTAGAATGGTTCTAGCTCCTGTAGAAGACCCCAGATTCTGGACTCAGGGAACCACACCTCTTCAAGCCCTAGGTGGTAACTGCTTCCACTTATTTGGCTTCTCTTCTGTCTTCTATGTTAGTCAGCTCCTCTATTAAGTTCCCTCTACTGAGACACCTAGAATGGTTCCTGTTTTCCTGACTGGATCCTGATGCCTACCTATTTGAATCATTACATTTCTCCCTACCCTCCAACTGATCTGGGAATTTATACATGAGAATCTTCCCTAAGTCAACAAAAGAAAAATCACTCAAATCACACTCAATAACCACCTTTTGCAATACAGGTAAACACAAGCTATTTTCTGTCAAGCACTGGTGTTCTCCGTGCCCGGTACGAATATGACTCTGAAACTGTATACCCGTGTGATCACGACTCACAGTGGACACCACCAAGAGCCATCTGCAGAGGTTATGTTTGTTGTAGGTAAGTGGAACAACAAAAAGAAGGAAATACAGCAAGAAAATTAAAACATCATCAAACGTATAACATTGTAGAAGAAAATAAGACTAAAAACTCAAAGCACCATGAAGTTTTTTTCCTTGTCAAATCACCAAATTTTCCTGAAATTAAAACTAAATAAAGAAATTCATGATCTCCACTTCAACTTTGAACATCTGGTATACTTAGAATTTCCAGATATTTCCCAAAAGTCTTATTCGTCGAGGAATGGTCTATTGCTTCTTAGCTGCTGTGTGCCCGCTCGAGCGGTCACTTGGGGAAGTAGAGCTCCTTGGTGAGCATGGAGACAATACTCGGGATCTGCTTCTTCTCGTTCAGGTTTGGGTCGTTGGTCCTGGACTGGAAGTACCTGGCCACTCTGTAGTTGACCCTGGTGAGTATCTGCATGAGCTCCAGGCTTTTCCCGTGTTCGTTCAGGACGGCGCAGAGGGACTGCATGAACCAGGAACCAGTTCCTGGGCTCCTCCACGAGTAGTAGCCTTCAGTGGGAGAGAAGAGAGACAACCACCAGCTGACTGCCCCTGCTCCACTCACCACCCAGAATGAGCGCTGGGTGTTTGGGGCAGCTTTGCCTGCTCTTCTGAAATTATGCCACCCTATTCTGCATGCAGAATGAGAATTATGCCAGCAGGCTCAGAAAGCAGACCTTGTAGACTTACAGGGTTGTGTGGACACATGAACAAATGCTGCTGTGGATGGAAATCTGCTGACAGCCCCCACTGGGCACAGGCCTCCATCTGCTGGAGATGCTCACAGGAGGCGCGTCAATGAGTGAGAGACAGGGCGGGCCCTTCCCGAAGGAAGTGCTGGAGAACCACCTGCCACCTGGAACTCCCACCTCCCTCTGCGATGGGTGCTGCTTCTATCCAGGCCTCCAGAGGGGAATTGGCAGGGGACCTCTGAGAATTCCAGGATGTGTCCCTGCTGTGGGGGAACAGGAACTTGAGCCTGGCTGCTGCTGCTGAGATGTCGCAGCCAGAGAGTGCCCAGCTGCCTTCACGGGATTGGCCTGGAGGTGTGGGCACTGGAGAGGAAGGGGCACATTTCTCCTAGACCACACAGGGTCTGTGGAAGAGGTCGCTGGTTCCACTGTCTCAGCCCCTGGTCCTGTCCTAAAGGATTTACTGAAGGGGCAAGGAGACTTCAGCAGAACGAGGTTGGAGAAGTGCCCAGGAGGACCCCAGGAGTTGAGGAATCACAATGCACAACCAGGCAGGGAGATGCAAAGCTAAGCACCAACGATTTGCTTCAACCCAGGGATTCACAGAAACGCCCAAGAGGAAAGGCTGCAGCTCCAGTCAGCTGACTGGGCCACAGCACAGGGAGCCCAGTCGCCTCAGGGCCTGGGTCTTACCCTTAACTCATCTCCTCCAGCCCGCCTCCCTCCGTCTTTAACCTTGAGGGAATCTAAAAGGGACCTGGTTAGTTGGGGGTGCGCGTATGGGAGTGGGGCGGAAAGTGAGAAAGCTGAAGGCTCGAGGCCCCGTGAGCACCTTAGTCCTACAGCAGGGCTGATCTGGAATTGGGAGGAGTTTAGAGTCAAGTCAGGTTTGGGTTTCCATTATCTTCTGAACCCAGCTGTGGTCGGGGAGCGCTGTGCCCACGGAAGAGGGGTCAGAGATGTGAAGCTGCTGGCTTTCAAATGGAAGGAGGGGGCGACCAGCCGAGGAAGGCAGAAGGTTCAAACACTGTTGCAACCAAGGACATGGATTTCCCCCACGCCCTCCGGAGCAAGGTGCCTGGCAGGCCCACTTGGAAGTCTGACCTCCGGGACTGCGAGCCAAAGGACCTGTGTTTTAAGCTACTACTTTGGGGTAGTTAAGACAGTCCCCAGCCTGCGCGTGGGCGGTGGAATGGCGTGGCTGGAATGGTGTGGCACACCAGCAGACTTTAGGGCTGATACCTGGAACGGTGGAATAGGCGAAGAGAAAGTCGGCTTCAGCCGGGACCTTGTACTGGTGATGAACGTCTGCTTCACTGACGAACCCCGAATCGGCCTGGATGCCATCGTCGAGCTCCGTCCCCCGGCAAGCCTAGGTGTCAAAGCAGAGGTCACTTCATAGAGGTGGGAACAGAAACGTGTGTGCTGCTCACACGCACGTGAGCACAGAGCCCCCAAAACGGAGCCTGGCATGTTCTAGCAGCTCAGGGAGAATCTGATGAATGAATAAGTGAGTGAATTTTGTGTCAATTTACTAAGCAAAGCAGGTAAGTCTTGCAATGTCTTGAAACCCCATAATCTGTGATGTGGTATAAATGCAGATCTAAGCATTTAGAGAGAACCCCAAATCTCAGGTCTGCACACCCAACTGAAACATCACACAGATATGTAGAAAGGATATAACCCAAGTCGCTTGCAATCCCCTCCCATTTTCAACTGTATTGGCTTTGCCAAGTGATGGATTACCTGAATGAAGAAGAGCTTGGGTTTCCCTACAAGGGTTTTGCATCTATCGCCTCTAAAATGGGCTGCCAAGTCCTTTATTGGTGTCAAGCCATCGGTTCCATACACTGAACCTTCTTCTCCATGGCTTAATATGATGCAGGAGAAGCAGGCTGAATTTTGGTGGTCCTCTTCAGAAACTGCAAGCCAGAGATTTGAACATTGAAAAGCTAAAACCTAAGCCATGTGGGAGCTCAGCTGAATTATTCCCTTCGAGTCTGGCAGCTAACACGGACTGTGGGAGGGGGCGTGGGGGTGCAGGAGTACCCTTCTGGAGAGAAGGAAGACCAGTGGGGAGAAGTTAGAAAGGGAAAGTTCTAGAATTCATTTGGAAGTGCAGGACAGGTTCAGATGCTGGGAGAAGGCACATGGGGTGCTAAGAGCTTGGCTCTGCTGTCTGTCAGGTGTGACACTGGGTGAATGAGCCTGTGTGTCTTGGTCTGCTGTATGGACTGGGCCTGGAACCTAGTACCTATTACATGGGCATATACTTGTACAGGGGGCCACGCACGTATCACGCAAGTACTCGTTAAAGAAAACAAAACATTGTGCTGAAGGAAACAAGCCAGTCACTAAAGGAAAAACACTTTATGATTTTAGTCTCTGAGGTAGC
This sequence comes from Scalopus aquaticus, assembly GCA_004024925.1. NCBI lineage: Eukaryota > Metazoa > Chordata > Mammalia > Eulipotyphla > Talpidae > Scalopus > Scalopus aquaticus. The sequence goes on from PVIJ01012746.1 coordinate 18,155, forward strand.
CTTTCACGGTCAAGTCACAGGGGCAGACACTAGGGTGGAGGTTGCGAGGGGCAGAGGGACAGGGAAATTATATAACCCACCCTTTCTCCTTCTCTATGATCAGTGATGGTGTGAAGTGAGACACAGTAGTCGGTGAGCACCTACTATGTGCAGACAGCGATCTGGACTCTTTGCATGAGTTCTCTTATTTAATCCCTGCAAGAGCCCCTTAAAGAAGGCCTCATTTATCTTTATATCACTGATTAAAAAATGCAGTCTTGGAGAGTCCTTTAACTTTGCCCAAAGGGCAAGTGGGAGCCATGGTGCCAGGTGAGCCAGTTGTGGCCTCTTCCATTCCAGTCACTGTGGCACCTCTGCATCTACCTGTACAGGGATTCTGGGTTGGTTCTCCACAGCGGTACAAGATACTGGAATTCTTTTACTGCTTAGTTTATGTTCAGATCAGACAAATGCAGACAGAGCTAGAAAGTGGGAGTTTTGCGTTTTTGGAACCTATTACTTGGACAGTCATGAATAACAGCCACTTGACTACATTATAGGACAACAAGTGAGACTTCGGTGCTGGTGACGTGCTCAGGCTTGGACAGAATGACTTGCTTTTTATAAGAACGGTGACTCGGGCTGGGGCAAGCCCTTCCATCTGCCGCTGTACTTCTCAAAGCCTGCTCGTTTGCTCTGCGCTACTCCTCACCCCAACCCCAGACACAGGAGGGGCAGGTATCAAGACCCACACTGCATCCGACCTGCCTGAGAGGCCAGTGTCAGAGCTTGGAGGGGACCTCAAAGCTGGACCCGACTCCCAGTCTGCTCTATCAGGGCTGGACCCAACACCCAGTCTGCTCCCTTCAGGGTATAGAAGGTCAGGTCTTAAGGTTCATAGTTGAAGAAATTTGGAAAAGACGAGAGAATGGATGGGTGAGATCAACTGATAACCAAAGTGAAAGGTTTCTGAGGTCGAGAAGGAGGGGGTGGGAGAAAAGGTCAAGGAGTAAGTGGAGGGTGAAGGACAGACAACAAAAACAACTAGTGAAATAAAAACTAAAAACTGGTTAAATGTGATTATCTTTCAGTCAAATCTGTGTGTGCCTGGAGGTACAAGTTGCTTAGCTAGTGTGGATTCTGAGAGCAGTGGAAAATCTAGGAATTTGGCCCCCCTGGACATATCTTGAAAAGCCAGTCCCTGGTGTTTTAGTTGTGGGACTCTAGGAAAGTTGTTTGAATTCTTGGAATTTCAGTTTGCCTCTCTGTAACCTGAATCCGGCCTACAGAGTAGAAGGATTCTCTCTGGGTCAAGCTTCCCAGGATGTGAACCTCAGTTAATCTGCCACTGGGGAAAGGCCTTACGTACCTCATCCTTTATGCACGTTGTGGGGATATTAGTGCCTGCCTATACATTTACTAAAATATAAGGGAGAAAAAAAGCAAAGATGCCTGCCTGGTTTTTAAAATGGTAAGAAAGGATATTGAAAGAGAGGGTAAGGTTCCTTTTCTAGCAGTTTATCAAAGAGCAGCTATGATTTAACCTTGGGTCACTCACTGTCTGATGAGTTAGTGGGGTATTACTTTCAAATGCTGCCCTAAAAGCAAGAATACCCTAGATGGTGTCCACTAGGTAGTGTGGTATAACAGAAAATTTAACTGTTCTGGAGTCAGGAGACCAAGGCTTGAGTTTCGGTCTAGCCCGTGCTAACTGTGCCTTCAGTACACTCTTTATCATCTCAAAAGCTCTGTCCCTGTATTTTTTTTTTTTAAGATTTATTTATGCATACAAGAACTGGGGTGTAGGCAGGAGGTGTGAGGTGGTGAGAGGATTCACCAGAGACAGAGTAGGGAGCAGAACAGGCAGATCTACTGAAGTACACTGCTGAGGGGAGCAGCGGGCGAGGCAGGAGAGGTCTGCTGCTCCACGTGGGAAGCTCCCTGAGCGGGGATCAAACTCGTGCTGCAGTGGCTACGGACAGCTTCATAGGCTGAGACCACGGCGCCACCAGGGAGGCCCCTCTGTCCCCATATTTATAAACAGGCATGATGACAGCCTGTTGGTCAGCACTGCAGGGCTTGTGTTCAAGGTCTAATGAAATGGTTTTTTGAACATGCTGTATCAAAAATAGAAGGTGGTAGGGCCTTCCTGCTGGTGCAGGGGTTAATGTCTCAGAGCCATGAAGCTATCATCAGCCACTGCAGCATGAGTTTGATCCCTGACCAGGGAGCTGACCCACATGATGCAGCAGACCTCTCCTGTCTCCCCACTGCTCCCTCAGCGGTGTATTTCAGGTAATTTGCCTGTTCCGCTCCCGGCTCTGCCTCTGGTGAATCCTCTCAGCCCCCACACCTCTGGCCTAGACCCCAGTTCTTGTATGCATAAATAAATAAATCTTTAAAAAAAAAAATAGAGGGCAGTGGTGAAGGCTATGGGGATGGCTATTTCCTCATCAGCCACTAGGGGAAGTTGACCCAAACTGTTCTAAACAGAAAGATACAGATTTGTTACTTCCCTCCCCTATGAATGAGTCTTTTGAACCTGAGACAATTCTGTAGATACAGAACCTACTTCCTTTGCTGTAGTGTAAGCTGCTTTCATCTCTTTAGGGAAAGCTAAGTTTCCTGAAAGAGACCTGCTGACCTCAAAGACAGACACGGAGTGGCCTGGAGGAAGAAAGGCCTCCCACAATGAAATTCTGGGGCCCTGAAAAGTGTCCTCCTGGGACAAGCCTGGCCCCACCCAAATTAGTAGCAGGAGCAGGAGCACCAAGACAAGTGGGGCGGGGGATGAGGAGACTGACCTTTTTTCAGCAGCTCTTCCATTTTGGCACAAGAGTAATTATTATAGACGGACACCTCAAAACCCAGGTTTCGGAAGCACTTCAAAAGGGCCTCAGCGTCTTTGTCTGTTCCAATTCGGTCGCCCATGCCTGAGGGAATCCCATGAGAGATTAACATGAGCACCTCCTGCTGCCTGCTGGGAGCTGGTGTTGATAGGCCAGAGGCTCCGGGTGAGCAGTGAGCAACTGGGAACAAACTCAAAGGAGAGGGTAATTCAGTCTGCCCTCAGAGTGAGCCTCTGCATGGTCACCTGCAGCTCCAGTCAAGGCCAAACAGCTCCCCTGGACTCTTGGCCTCTGGTCCCTACTCCACAGCAGCTAATGCATATGGCGGCCTCTCAGACTGAACATTGCCAAGTTCCTGCATCCTGTTCTCCTGGACTCAGTGAAAACCATTTGCAGAAGGGCTGTCTGCCACAGCAGGAGGGCACAGCATTTCTCCAATGAATGTCAAGTCTTAATGCAAGTTCAAGAAACTGGCAGGGAACAGGCCACACACCTACCTGTGATTTTGTCAAATTGCTTGTTGTTTATGATAATGCACTTTCCCACCTTCTCAAAATTCATGTTATACTGGTATGAGGTCTCTTGGTCCTGGGCATTCTTGATGGATGTCCTAGAGTCATTTTTCCTTAATTTACTGGGGAAACATAAAACCAGGTAGGGGCTTACAAGTCTGGACAGCACTGGTCTCCTGATTTTACTACTTGCATGAAAGGGGAGCCCAGAAAAGTGGCAGTATATTTGACAAAAAGACCTGGGGTGGACAGATGTCTCTGCTTGGTTGTCATCTTTAAAAGGAATGTGCTCTCCTGTGCAATTTCATTAAGTGCTAGAGAAACACAGATTGAAGTTGCGATGCAATCCCAGCACACATCCGCCCAGCGGCTACCAAGGGCTGGTGATCTCGATCAGCACCCAGAGTCACCAAGCACTGCTGACGGGAGCCTATGCATACATCTAGCATGGAACATTGGCCATCTCCCAAAATGGACTTAAATATATTCTGGGGCAGAGCAACTCCATTTTGCCTCCCCCCCCCAAAAGCAATGCTGTTTACCAAAAGACCCCACACACGTGGATGGCATTATTGTTTCATGGCAGCCCCAAACAGGAAACAATACAAATGTCCAGTTACAGTAGAACAGCCAAATTACTGACTATTCATGTAATGCAATGCCATGTAACAATGTGAATAACACACCTTGACGACACTAACACACATGACTGACTCTCACACATAATATTGGGTGACAGAACCCGTATATGAAACCCTATTGCACAACTGCATTGTTATGAAGTTCAGTAAACTCACACCTGGGATTAAAAGTCAGGGATGGTTGTCCCTATGGAGGGAGGGTGGGGGACTGGAAGGGTCATGGGGGCCTTCTCAGATGGTAGTCACATTTCGTTTCGTGATATGGGTACAGTACATGAGTATGTCCGTTTGTGAAAACTCTTACGTATGTGCACTTTTCTATATGGACTTTATAATTCAAGGAACATTTACATTAAAAGGGAAAGAAAGTAATGATGATCTAAAACAGAAAGTAGACCCCTTCCACCTTCCAGGCACTGACCATCCAGTTTACCAAAGGTCTGGTATGTAGGTATTGAGGGAGGCATCACAGAGAGCAGAGAGAAAAAATAACAAATATGAATGGGAAGCAGCCTTGCTAGTCAGCCACCTGAATGTGAGCTCCTTAAGTGAGGAAATTTTTTATGTTCTATAAATATCACTCAATTCCCAATACCTAGAACACCTGGCGCATATGTTGCTCAACACATATTTGTTATAAACTACACACCAATATCCCTTATGATGCAGATGCAAAAATTCTTTTTTTATTATTTATATTTTCTTTCATCATTGTTCTCTCTCTTCAGGTATAGTCCCCAAAGTTCTCCCACCACCAGAGCGCCCGCGATCCATCACCACACTCCCATGTGCTCTTCCTTACACTCTTTTGACCTCTCTCCCTCTCCCTCCCTTACTATTTGCTTCAAATCTATGCTCAGCTTATATGCAAAAATTCTAAACAAGATATTAGTAATCTATAAATAGGACTATACATCATGACTAAGTAAAACTGAGCTCAGGAGTACAAGGTTGGTTTAACAACCCCAAATGAACTAACATAAAGCAGCTTATTAATAGAATACAGGCCAAAAACCATATGACCAACTCAACTGATGCAGAAAAAGCATATGGCAAAACCCAACACCCTGTTATGATCAAAATACAAAATAAAATAGGATTACAATCAGTCCATCTGAAAAGGGCATCTGTGAAAAACCCACTGCTCATATCATACTTAATGGTGAAAATGCTCCTCCCCAAGAGCAGGAGAAAGTCAATTATGTTCACTGTTGCACTTCTATTAGGTATCATCAAGAGGTTCCAGTGGGAGCAATAAGGCTAAAAAAACAAACAAACAAAACTGTTGTATGATTAAATAAATCAGATCTTAAGATCTCACTTTGTGGATAAAGTAACTGAGATCCACAGAGGCAGCAAGTTGTCTATGTCATCCAGCTAGTAGGACCACCATCTGGACTGGACTCCCTGTAGGGATTCTGAGTCCTCTGCTCTTGAGTATTTATTAGAATGATTCCTCCAACATCTACCCAGGGTGCTTATCCAAAGGTGGAAGTAAAGTGAAAGTGGACATTAAGCTTGTAACCTGATGAACTTGAGTCCAAGGGCATTTTACTCTTGAGTTTTCATTCTATCTTATCTGCTGGAGTCTCCCAATCTCTGAAAGGAAGTGGCTGCCCCCTCCTACTTTGGTCCAGAGTACAGGTCAGCTCTACAGGTTGAAACTTCAGTTTCCTTATTGCTAGTTTTCAACTTTGCCATGGCGTGACTCCCCTTGTTTATAAGGTCAAGTTTCTTCCCTGATATCATTTTATTTTTAAAAGACAAACATCCTGAATCTGTTCTCCTACCTTCTCTAGACCACTCCCTGCTTTTGTTTTCTGTCAGGATTTTTCTTCACACTTCTTCCTCCAGAGCGGAAGCTCAAAAGAGAACTTGGGGTAGGGGTATGCCCCCATTGCCTGTGTGGGCTGGGCTGGAGGTCACTGCCCTCCACTGGCTCCTGTCCTGGAGTCTCTGCACAGGTCACAAAATGAGAGTACAGCCTTCCACACACCCAGGCTGTGCCTAGGGCCAACCATTGCAGACGTGGCCATCCCTGACGGAGATCAGCCCAAGCCTGGAGCGGGGGAGATTGGGTGGCAGCAGGTACCTTCTCCCATGGAGTCATCCCCACTTCCCCCTCAAAGCTCAAAGGAGACAAAGGTCAGCAAAGTGAATGTCTGCATTGTTAAGGACACGACATGGGGAGGAGCAAGATTTATTTCCTTATTGCCACCTTGTCCACTTCCCTGCCGACGCGACCCTGTGTACATTAAAATATATTTGCAGTCTCTTGAAAGATGCAATCTCTGCTCTTCAATAGAAGCCTCTGAGGTAGGTGGAAGGGGAACAATCATACCCATTTTATAAGTGATAAAATAATAGCAATAATTAAAAATTGTTGGTGCCTGCGATCTCACCTGACTTTTTTCACTGGCTCTGGACAGTCTTTAGCTAACTCGAGGCCATGCAAAGACCCTAATAAAAGAAGTGTTAAAGTCAGCCCTCGACACAAAAAATTAACAAAAATAAGAAAAAAAAAAGAAGTGTTAAATCCGGCAGGCTGAAGGCCACAGCTTATGCACACAAGTCCTTTAAGGTATAAAATTTTCCTCCTATCTTCGCTAAATGGGCTTATTTTAAAACTGTACAACGAAATTTGAATAACCAAGCTGTGATTATTTTCATGCTGTCATTAGCTCATCCTCAATGATAAGCAAAACAAAACTGGTATCTTTTATAAGAAAAACAGGCTCTAATGTAAGGTGCATGAAAAAGAAAAGACCTCTGCTTCTATCAAGCTAGAATTTGGAAAATTACTGGTTAAAAAAAATGGAACACAACAGGGGAATACATACACACTTGAAAGAAAATACTTTTCATAAATATAAAAAGTAGCTTAACTTTGAATATGAAATGTGATTCTTATCTCTGCTAAGTACAATTTCCCTTACCTGTCCTGCCCTTAAATAGAACTCTTATTTTTCAAGATGAACTAAATATTTGCTTCCTCTTTCTGGATTTGAATCAGTCAATATTAATTTTTCCTTCTAACCAAAATAGCTTTTTGTTACACCCAGGTCTTCTGAGGTCACAGATGCGTATCAGGGAGTGATTATTAATTCAATCCCATTGAATTCACCTTCCTAAGAGGTGCCGGCCTGGGAAAACTCCATCTGTGGTTTAACTGTGGGGAAGCAAAAACCCTAATAATCAGCTTAGAGCAAGTCATGTGAGAGAGACAAATAAAAGGAGGAAATGACTGTAGAGAAGGCATCAGGGAGAAAGCAATGAGAGAGAGAGAGAGAGAGAGAAAGAGAGAGAGAGACAGAGAGAGAGAGAGAGAGTGTGTGTGTGTGTGTGTGTGTGTGTGTGTGTGTGTCTGGCAGGGGTGAGGGGAGTAAAATCTATTGCACATAGACACATATTCTCCAAGAATGAGAGTGGGAGAGGTGAGTCTCTCCTGATAGCTATGCAACTTTGAAGCCCCTTCCCCAGGAATTGTGTCCCTCTTGCCCCATTCTTTCTCCCTTTGGGGCTCCCGTGAGCCAGCTGCCACTACTTCCATTTTGCCAATTCTTACTGCCACACAGCTGCAGAAATTAAGTATAGCCCCATCTTAGGAAGGAACAATTCTCAGAACGGCAACTATTTTAAAGTAGCCCTTAGCTGCTGATTCTACAGAAACATAGGACAATTGTTGTTTGAGTCTTTCTTTTTAAAGAATTATTTTTATTTATTGATGCACACAAGAACTGGGGTTTAGGCTAGAGGAGTGTGTGTGGCGGGGGGACAGGGGTTGAGAGGATTCAGAGACACAGCGGGGAGAACAGGTGGACTGACTGAAATACACTGCTGAGGGGAGCAGCAGGTGAGATAGGAGCGGTCTGCTGCTCCATGTGGGAAGCTCCCTGGCCAGGGATAGAACTCCTGCCACAGAGGCTGGTGATAGCTTGATAGCGCTGAGACTTTAACCCCTGCACCACCAGGGAGGCCCCGTTTGAGTATTTCTTTTGCATGTGACACCAAATACTATACGTTTGTACCCCCACTCCTCTCCTCGCCCACCACTAATTCGAAAACAACTTTCGTTTTTGGTATGATTTGATAGGTTATTTTTGGGTAGGTGAATGCTATTACCATTCATTTATATGGAAGATTTTTAAAAGATTTATTTATGCATACGAGAGCTGGGGTGCAGGCCAGAAGTGTGGGGCGGTGAGAGGGTTCACCAGAGACAGAGTGGGGAGCAGAACAGGCAGATCAACCAAAATACACTGCTGAGGGGAGCAGCAGGAGAGGCAGGAGAGGTCTGCCATGCTATGTGGGAATCTCCCCAGCTGGGTGTCGAACTCGAGTTGCAACTGCCCACAGCTCCACAGTGCAGCGCTTGACCGCTGCGCCACCAGGGAGACCCCATAAATAAATCTTAAAAAAAAAAGAACAGAAGCTCTCCAGGCGCTGATGTGTGGTGATTTCCAATGAACAGTGTTAGGTATGGAACCAAACAAAGGAGTAGAACAATGAGACCAGCAGGCTACCTGTGGAGGGAGAATGAGGGCAAATCGAATATTTTTCTATTTGCTTGGACCTACATAAATAGACTCTTAAAGGATTCCAGGGCTGGACTGCCTGGCAGAACCCTGCACCACCCAACATACACCTGAAGGATGTGAAGGATGTAACAAATTACTTGATCACTGTCCTTTAGTTTCCTCTCATGTAAAAAGGACAAACTGACAGTATGTGCCAGAGTTTGCCCGCAATTTAATATTCACAAAGCATGCAATACAGCATGTGGCATGTAGTACGTGGTCAATAAATGTCATTATCACCACCGATGTTACATAGTGAGTATTTTTAAAAGTGGTTACCTGTTTAATGGGGGGACAAGGAACAGGACAGCAGGAGGGAGAGTTCTGACTGTATGCCTTGTTTAGGATATGTAAATAAATTGATTATTCAAAAGGCTAAAATAAAAATGACTTGCTACAGATTTCAAGATCTGACCTATTTTGAAGATTTCTGGATTGATCCAATTTGTTCTTCTTGTTGCAAAGGCTCCCAAGACACCCCGTTTCCGTTTTCCACTGTGATTTTAAGCCTCTCCCCAGCCTTTTAAACTGCTTCCTATTCTATGTGCCCACAACGAAAGTCCTAAGAATAGAGTTATAGGGCCTCCCTGGTGGCACAGCGGTTAAGCGTCACGCTGTGGAGCTGTCGGCAGCGGCGACGCAAGTTCAATGCCCAGCTGGGGAGATTCCCACATGGTGCAGCAGGCCTCTCTTGCCTCGCCCACTGCTCCCCTCAGCAGTGTATTTCTGTCGCTCTGCCTGTTCTGCTCCCCACTCTGTCTCTGGTGAACCCTCTTGCCGCCCCATGCCTCTGGCCTGTACCCCAGCTTGTATGACTAAATAAATAAATATTTGGAAAAAAAAAAAGAATAGAGTTATAATAAGCACACCATGTTCTGGTCACTGGCAGCTTTCTATATACCTCTAGAACAACTCTATAAGGCATTACCTTATATGTGTTACCTCTAGAACAACTCTATAAGGCATTAATCCCACTTCACAGAGGAAGATTAATCAACAGCACAAAGCTAGACAGGATAGAGTCCAGATTCATCCTGGTACCGACACCACCCCCAGCCTCCTGCTAGAATCCAGAATCCTGGGCTTCACCCTGATATAGGGAAGAATCTCAGGCCAGGTGTGAGTTCTACCTGGCCACACTCACACGGTCCCAGTGTGAGGGCCTCAGCACCAGCCCAGCAGCCCACTACCTGGGTCCTCTGGGGCTCAAACCTGCTGTCTTTGCCCTTGTGTCAAGCCCAGTGGCTACTTCCAGAGCTCGTGGGCGGAGTGGTGCCCAGTCCTGGCAGGGTGGACGCCGCCAGGTCACCCTGCCCTATCGAACCCCACTTTCTACATGGCCGCAGCCTTTGGGCCCCTTGGCTCTTGGCCAGAAGGTTAAACAGAATGTGTCTTGGGAAACTTGGCCTCTAGAACATGCTGGGAACAAGGAACAGCTGAGGTGTTTTGGGGGTCACATGTGAGATTTACAACTCTTCATGAAATCTTCAAGGTCTCTCAGCCGAGACCGTTGGACTGAACATTAACTGGAAATTACTCTAACAACACAACCAAATGCTTCTAGGAAATGCTGCTTGTCATGCAACGCCATCCTCAGCCTCTCTTGCCTGCACAACCTCTGGTGAGTCCCTGGCACATCCTGGGTGGAGCTGTAACTCACCAATGGCACAGGAGGGGGAGGTGAGATTGGCATGAGAGTTACTGTCTGGTTGGAAATCAACTGCTGGAACCAAGCTATGAGATAAACAACCACTTTTGGACATAAGCAAGGGCCTTAAGGGCTCCAAAGAGATTGTGCTAATTAATTAGCCAACTGCAGAGAGATGGCCCTGTCCACAGATTGTCCAGCAGGCCCTCTTGGGGGTGGGAGCCAGGAAGGGAATGAGAAAGGTAATAAGAAGCTTTCAAAGATCCAGATTAGAAGTCTCTTCAGCTGACAATCATCCCCAGGGCAAGATATTCTAAAAGTGGCTGTTCCTGTTGTCCCAGGTTGAAATGACCTTTTGCAGAAGATGCCAGAACATGTGCGAACTATTGGCACATACCCCAACTAGGTGGTGGGGACCCTGAGTGTCTCTCAAGTCCAGGGCGATGGAAATAAGCCTTTCTTCGGAATCTGACCAATGGGACAGACGGTGGAGGAGGCACTCCAGAGATGCCCTAAATCGCTAGCAACAAACACTGTCAGCATGTTTACAGTGTTTCGTGCTTTCCCAAGTATGTCAGTAATAATCATCCCATCTATTCTGCAAAGTACCAATGAGAGGCACAAAAAGACCACAAATGAAAGTCAGCCAGGCTATTTTTAAAGTCAAATTCCCATTCTAAGCTCCTCCCCTCCTGTCACCCTCCTACTTCTCTTTGCTAATTCTCTGCTGATAAATCTAATCCTCACCTTGAACTTTTTACATTCTGAACCTTTTACACTTTACATTAGGGCCAAGATTACAATGCTGAGAAGAAACACAGGATTTTTATTTTGGAACCCGCTGTTAAGTGGAAGAGTCATGATAAACCTGACTACCGAATCAAAGTTTGAAATCCTTTTAAAAGCTCATGGGTTTCACAATTAACTGCAGATTTAAAAAAATAAGTCAGTCCACAAAATTACTGTGCTGAGGGCCAGACAAGCAAGACCTAGACAACGCTGATACTCCGGGACTGCACGAAAGTAAAACCAAGAGCAGTTAGGGTGCAAAGCAGGGCGGCTCCAACAACGCCTTTAACTGTCATCCTGACTGTTTCTAGGTGTACCTTTCTTCTTTGTCTTCATTTCCCAGATGCTTTCCAATATGCGCAAATCTTTGGTAGGAACACAGGTAATGCCAGCATTGGTTACAAGGAAGGAAATGGATTACCCGAACTGCTGAGGTAGAGACTCATTTCTTGAACTCCGATTTCACAGTTCCAGTCCAGCTCAGTCATATCAACGTAGTCAAGAGGCCAAAAAAAATCTACCACAAGCCCAGAGGATTATTTATACAAAAAGATCATCTTGAAGAGCCTACAGTAACTCATTATAAGCAGAAAACATCATAGGATAAAAATACTCTGCTTACTTTACAAAGATTTGAACAAGCTGAGAAAGAACATGATGAAATTTTACAATCCGCTCTGGGTGCAAGTATAATTTTCCCTATCACCAGAGTAGATAAATACAGGTTTCATCCTCTTACAGATTCCCTCGGCTGCCTGGAACGTGAATTATACCTTGCTATATTTGGGAGGGAATACAAGCGTGCAAACCTGTTCTTATTTATTTTCTCAAGTGTCTCAGAACAGGAGTCCCAGCAGCTTTCTGTTTGCAGACACCCATCAGGGCGGTCGCTAGGCACACACTGCCCCAAAGCCGTTCTGTTCAGAACTAGAGCTCTGGTTTTCGTAGCTGCTTTGTCTAAATATTTTGGGGGTGATTCCTTCATGGTTTCCACATTTCCACAGAGGGCATCCCCAAGAGTCCTAACCCACCAAGGCACAGAGCACAAGAGGAGAGGAAGGAGTGAAGGAGGTACCTCGTGTCTCCTTGGGAAACCCCGCCTTTGCATCAGAACTAGGTTTTGCCCCACAAGTTTGGGCAGCAAGTGTCTTCTTTCTCTATGAAAGTAAAACCTCAACATGCCTGGAGCTCAGCAGGGGACAGAGGCTGGCACCTGCTGCAGGGCACTGCAGGTCTGTGACTGAATCGGCCACAGGCTACCTGCTAGGGTTTTCTATAGGAACAATCCCTCGGGTCCCTGCAAGTCAGCCTGGACTCCCCCTTTTCTGCTGACTGGCAGAAATGCCCAGGTCCCGCAGAGGTGCAGCGCTCAAGGGGAAAAGCCACGTACTGTGAGCATGGAGTGCAAAGGAAAAAAACAAACTCAAATTTGTACAAAGATGCAGCTGAGAGCACTATCGCTAAGAAAAAATAGAAAACTGGCTAAGCAAGATAGGGAGTGAGAGCAGCAGAATAAAATGCTATGCAGCTATTCTGAAGTATTAAGCATACAAATGGGGGTGCAAGTGCCAGATCTACAAAGGGAGGCCAAGCAGCTCAGACAGGAATCGCAAGATCTGTAAAATTATCTGTAAGTAAATGAACAAAAAAGGAAGTGAGTCTTCAGTGAACCAAACCGGTCAAGTTCATTAGGCTGTTTTTTCCTTATAAAGGCACTGCAGATAGTAATACAAATGAAACAAGACTAGAGAGGTGTACCGAACACCTTCTTTTGCCAATAAGGCACATAAACATTTTTCAATGGTCTTGAATAAAGCGAGTGACAGAGGAATTAGCGCTCTTGCCCCCTCCCACCTCCAAAAGCAATGAGGAAAATGTGAACACATGAAAAATCAAAACACTGATCTGGCCCACAGCTCAGAAATTCTGTTCTCAGTGTCCAGGTTCAAGGTCTCAAGGCCGTGAAAGGCGCGAAGCCGATGAAGTGCAGGTACAGTACCTACTACTCTGGGCAGACCCCATCCTTTGCTATCCTCAGGTCTGCAGACTGGAAAGGAAACAGACCCCATGCGTTTTTCTCTGAAACTCAGTTTGCAAAAATACACTTACTTTGGGGGAAAAAAGTCAGTTCACAAAAAGCTACGGAGATTTCCTTCCCCCCCAACATGTCAACCTACACGCTTCCTTCCCCGCCCCCAGATAAAAGGAACGACAGAAAGACCGGTAATAATAAAATTTGATAGATGACTAAAAAAAAAATCCAGGCAAAATAAAGGGCTGGATTCTCTTTAAATGACCTAAAAACCAAATGGCAGACACGCTGATGTTGGTATCAGGCTGTGGGATCCAGAATTCAGAATGGCTCACAGCATGGGTCCTCAGCCATCGTATTCTCGTTCAGCTCAGCTACACACCCCCACGCTCGCTGCCACGCCCAGGGCCCGGAGCACCTGGTCTGACCACACACACCCCCTGCACATTCTCCACCTGTGACCACAAGTTCCCGAGAAGCAACGCGCCCTCTGGCCACATCTTGTCTACAACGAGGCTTGATTTTTCTATACTAACAGCGTTTTAAAACATGCTACTATGGAAACTGATCATCGACTTTTCTTCCTCATGGACTCTTTTTAACCGTCAAGCTTATTTTTTTCCTCCCTCTAGAAATGCTGGAGCTTAAAGAACTGGAGGGATTCTCTGAATGAGGAAGCTACGGCTCCAGGGTTTCCAGAACCTGGGAGCGTGGTTTAGGGGTGGCTCACTGCTCCTGGAATGTGCACTTGGCCCTTTTCTAGCAGGAAGTCCACTGCCAGCTTGGGTGGAACAGCTGAAATGAAACAGAAAGGGAGCAAAATTTAAATTTACTGACCCACTTGGTCAAAGGAAAAGTTCCGCTCTGCAGGTGGATTAATGTGGCTGGACAGCTTGTTGAACGGTTGTGGAGGGACTGGCTGGAACGGACATCAAGTTGGTCCTGGTCCTGCTGGGTGACTCTGGGTAAAGTGCTTTACCTCTCTGGTCTTGATCATTGTGGAAGGGTACTGGATAAAACTACTTTTTTCGGCAACACAAATATACTCTAGCACTAACCCTTTCCCATCAACTCCTGAAAAATAACTCCCCGTTGATGTTCAAAAAAGCAGATTTGTATGAGGCGAGCGGGTGGACAAAGTACCTTTACTATTTAGGGCTCTATTATGATCATTGTGTGATTTCTTTCTCATCAGGCAGTTCAATAAATTCACAATTACTTTACCTCATTCACAACCAAGTGGACAGGAATTCCCATTATGCAGGGAGGACAGAATCCAAAAGGTGGGGCGCCTGCTGCAGGGGCCCCCAGGGGAGGGGGTGGCGGGGTCAGAATCAGGCCTGGGGCTCCCCACTCCCCAGGACCACTGTTTTAAGAGGGCTCATCACCCCTTCAAGTGCAGCATCTCATTTTTATGACTCTTCATTTCCAACGTGGGAGACGCGCATTCTGCAGCAGGGATGAAGGCACAGGTTCCTGCACTGAAAGTCGGTGCCCTGGGCATGTTCTGATGCTCGTTTTTGTCAGGGGCTCAGACCTGGCTTCTTTTGACCAACAGGTGTGACAGAACAGCTTTCCCTTCTTTGGAGTGGGTGCACGGTCTGCTTGTTTGCTTTTCTCCAATTCCAAGGCACCGCTTCTTCTGTCCCCCCGCCCCCCAGGAAAGGCAGGCCTGGACCTTTGCTCTGGTTACACCAAGAACCCACTTTTTCATAGGGACCTGCACACACAGAATCCTCACAGGTAGGGAGACCCAGCTGTGTTCCAGGAGAAGAGTCATAACCAAGTGGTATTTAGGAAACTCAAAAGCGGACAAGGGCTGGGATGGCAATGATACCGGAGGAAGACCATGCGACCCAAGCCTGTGCCCCCTCAAAAACAGGGCATTTGTCCAGTTTTGAGGATGAACCTCCCCCCTTTTCTCCTCCACTCAGGAACCGGAAGGATAAACAATCCCTCTGCAGGGATGCTCTCCCCGGGGCTCCAGCAGGCTCTGGAGAAACTCCAGGGTGGAGTCTGTTTGCTACTTTGAGTTTTCCTTCCTTGAGCAGAGCTGAGAAAGGAGCCTCTGATTCCACAGCCGAAGTGTCCCTGGGCAAGCACAACCTCCTGCTGGCAGGTGGACCTAGTCAGACCCCACTCGCCCCCCCAAGGGCCTCCATCCACCTTCCCAGCATTCCTCTGAGGCCTGGGCCCTGGCACCCACACTCCTCCTGGTCCCTCAAAACCTTTTCTCTGAGAACTTGAATTCTGGCTTGAGCCCAGCCTGGCTTCATCATTCTTTCCTATCCCAGCCTCCCACAGTTCCATGTCTGTACCCCACAACTCAACAATTAGCTGTTTTCTGTAACTGTGCCTACATGCTCAGTAAGAATCTGAGTTTATATCAGGGGAGGGGCCACATTGGTAACCTGGAGGGCAGGTGACCTGTGCCAGGTGCTACAGTTATCTTTACAACAAGAAGGATCCCTCCTCAAATTCACAGAGGCCACCCTACCTCATCCTACCAACTGAGGCTCAGAATGAACAGTCACTATTCCCAAAGTCATTTTCTTTAAAAGTCCAAACTGTTCTAATTCCAAACAGCTATCTTGAATATTTTTCCTCTGTGATTTTTCTGTGTTTTATAGAAATAAGTCAGGAAATATTTCAATATTTTTGTTTTTTAAGAAAAGTAAATTAAAGAACAATCTGCATTGCTCAGGGTCTTAGGGAATGGACAGAAAACGATGCTGTCCTGACACCTAGTGGCCAGGAGGCAAAAAGCCAAAGGGTGTGGAGGGCCTTGGAGGCACCCAGAGCCAGTGGGTCCAGCAGAGGGTTTGCTGGAGAAGGGGAGCAAAAAGCAGGTAAGGGCTGTGCGCATGGTAAATATGGACACCTGGTGAGAAGCCAGGGACGAAAGGGGAGATTCTCAGGGGCTCGGAAGTTGGCTCAACTGCTGCCTGGCTGCTGCCTCCCAGCCTGCTGGTCTACCTTTGAGTCTGGGCCTCTGATTCAGCATCAAAGGTCTGTCAAACCTCCTGAGGGCTCCAGGATTCTCTTTTGTATGCTGGAATCAACAATGAACTTGCTGGGGCTGAGGTGGTGGCACACGGCCCTACCTCACTCCTCTTCCCCATCCCCGCAGCCCCTTTTCTGTGTTCTCCTCACCACAGCTCAGGCGTGTGTGGGTTTTTTGTGTTTGCAGTTATCTACGATCAAGTCGTTCTATTTCATGAACTACTGACCTCCCCGTCCTTAGGGTCGATTCCAAGCCCTCCGTGGGACCTGCAGACAAGCCCTTCGTAAGTCTGCCCTGTCCACTCCCCGCTCTCTGCCATCACACCTCCATCACCTGTCCCACGTCTGCCTTTCCTATGAGAACCTGAGTGTCTGGGGCCGGCCCATGTTGATTCATCAGTCTAGCTCCCGCTGCAGCCTGAGGGCCTAACTCAGAGCCTGGCCCAAAAGGGTGACAACAGAGATGTGGTTGAGAGCTTGGGAGAGACAGGTGAATGCAGGTTCAAGTTCTGGCTCCACTGCTAGTCAAGAGGAGGTCTTAACCTCTGTTGCTACTGTTGCTTCTTGAATACCTAACAAAGGAATGAAATAATGCTTAGTGACCAAAAATGGCACCGCTAATTGAAAACCAGTGATACTCTACTAAAAAGAACCTTCCGTTTTACTGAAGTTTTAACAAAAGGAAAGAAAAACCTAAATGTTACGGGGGGGGGGGGGTCACAAATCCTGATTGAGTTTTATGTGACTTGACTGTCTCCCAGGTAAGTGGTCAGTGAATCATCTAACAGGTGGGTCGTCAGGTGTCTCGTGAAGGCAGAGAAAACAAGCAACTAACGTTTCACAATCTGGAAGAATGAAACATTAAATTACCACTTACTGTTGCTCACTATCATTCAATAATCAACAATCATATCTTACAGTTCATGTTATTAAAATAGGCAGCACAGAAAATGGAATTTAATGTTTTCCAGGGATACTTTATTTTGGTAATGTAAAACCTGGACGTCAACAGCAGACATGTTATTAAAAAGGCAAAGTGGACCAGAATACAGAAGATTATCCAGGTTTATTTACCTTTCCTGAGAATGTTAAGGTGGAAAAAGAAACCCCACACCCCAGACCACAGTGTTTACAAAATGATGGGCCTTTGGGGCAGAGGTCTTCAAGCAGGACGCTGTTTCCCAGGGCTGTTAAAGACATTGTTTTAAAGGAATAAATGACCTAATTCTCAAGGACAAAATTTTCCAAAAACCAGTCTGCCTAAGGGACCACCTCCCCTTTCCCAGGCCCCCATTCCACACTGCATGACAGCGGGCCAGACGTCACCCGATGTTGAAACCAATATCACTATCATGAGTCCCCTTGACTGGGCACTGTGGAGGGGACCTGCTCGGATGAGGTAAGGGAGAAAGATGGATTTAGAATGAGGCTATCTGGGGCCACCTGGGCTGTTTCAAGTTCAGTGACATATTGAAAAAGTATGCGCCCTGTAGGGTAGAATGGAGGGGTGTGGCTTTTGCACAATGACTGTCTCTTTCACCTTGTTTATCCCCAAAGGTAACTTGCTATTGTGTGAGAGCCCCCCGAGTGCAAAACAAACACTGATTTAAGAAGGAAGATACAGAGCTGGGTTCTGGGCCCCCTTCCTTCCTGCTTCTTTTCTTCCTCCCCATCTATCCATTCAAGAATCAGAATTCTATTCATCCATCCTTCCTTCCATCCATCCATCCATCCATCCATCTTTCCTTCCATCTATCCATCCATTCATCCTTCCATCCATTCATCCTTCCATCCATCCATCCTTCCATCCATCCATCCTTCCATCCATCCACCCATCCTTCATCCATTCATCATCCATCTATCCATCCACCCTAAAATTAGAATTCCTTCCATCCATCCAAGAATTAAAATTCAGGAAAAAAGGTGGCTGTCAGAGGGATGCCAAGTTACATACTTAGTGAACTAAAAAATAATATCAGACTTTTACTTAGAAAGCATTCTGCCATGACTGACTGGTTTGACAGGGAGGATTGGCTTGTCAACTCAATCACATACCAGGCTTTCCCATAAGAGAAACAGCTACATTCGCATCTCCTAGGCATTAACAAAACATATTTTAAAAAGCATACGGTTTAAAAGTATTTACTCAAAAAAATATATCGAAAAGTATTTATTAATGCCATTTTAATTATCTTATCTGTTGGGAGTATTTTGTGTTAATTAAATTGCTCCTAAGTAAACGAGAAACAGGTTTAAATAACAGTTGTTTGAGAAATTTTCACAAAGCCTTTTTGGTACACTTCCCAGAAACATTTTCCAAGTAAATGTCTTGAAGGGATGAGTAACACTTCCTTTTGTAAATCAGGAATTTCCAAGTCTTTATTTTTGATATAATTGAAGAAGGGCCTACTTGAGTTGGCATTTTTGGTGTAGAAATCAAAAGGAATTCAAAGAATGACATCATTCTAAGAAAACTCCTGCTATTGGATGTATTTTATTGATATTTAAAAACCATTCCTGTAATTGAACATAGTGGAATGCAAATCCATGGTAATTTTATAACCACCTGTAGCCCCAAAATATATATACACAAGCTCTCCTTTAACTGGATGGCTTTAATTGCATGGCTTCTCAATGCTTCTCTCTCTAAAAATGAAAATTAGGAGCAAGAGGTGATACTGAATTCTTTTTTAGTCTAACAAATAAGTATGGTTTGTGTTTTTAATCATAAAGTAGCTTGTTAAAGTCTACCCTTTCCATTAGCTTATAATTTTAGTGCAATTTCTACTTAATTATTTTGATGAGTAATGATTTGAAAATACTAATGATTTATCAACGTGTTTCAATCAAGTGTGAATTTATCATAGGTGAAATAGTAACTTAGCCTAGGAGAAATTATATATAACTTAATGTAGGAGACATTTCTTTAAATACTCTTGATATCTGGAAAAATGTCTTAAAATTTACACATACATATACATGCACACCTACATATGTGTTACAGAGATGCAGGATGAAACAACCAATACAAGATACATGGGACGATCAATCTATTATATAGATATATATATTAATCTATTTATATTAGAATAAAATGTAGTGGGGGGGAAAGAGAGTGAAAAAAGGAGTTTAAGGAAAAAATGAAACCACTTAAATTCCAGTTAAAGGAGAGCTTGTGTATACATATTTTGGAGCTAAAGGTGGTTATAAAATTACCATGGATTTGCATTCCACTATGTTCGATTACAGGAATGGTTTTTAAATATCAACACTGATGACATGCCATTCACTTTCAGAATTTCTGGTAAATACACCCTCAGGCTTTACTGAGACTTACGAAATGACTATTAAATGATTCCTGTTTCTTTTTCACTTAGAGACAATCTGCTTAACCCAAGTACTCAAAATTGGAAAAATCAAAATATTATTAGATCCTTTGCAATTATTTTGACAAGAAATTTATGTCACCTTAAAATGCACAAGGCACACATGACATTATTTGGGGGGGGGTATATGAGCAAAACACGTTTGAGGCCTGTAAGAGCCTCGCCCTGGACGGCAGGTTAGCGACCTCCCGGGGCTGGAAAGCCTTAAGGAGCTGGAGCTGTCCCTTCTGGTCATTTTGCCAGGAATTCTTGAGCCTACACAGCAACCAAAGCCATTGCAACTGGGGTCCAGGATGCTGGGTCTCCCCACTTTCCAAGTCCTGCCTGAGATGACATGAGCAAAGGTGCTCTTTGGGATGCAGGGAGTCAGGCTCCCCTCATCATGGGCTCTTGGGGGCCCAGCTAACCTCAGCCTTATCCCCCGTCTCTCTCCAGTGGGACATACTTCTGACCCACAGGACGGCTCCTGCCTCTTGAGAGGAAGCACTGCTCCCACCCCTCCGTGATCGAGGTTAAGGGGAGGTAAGAGAGTCCTCCGTGTCCCTGTAGCCCTGCTTCTAAGTCGGAAGGACACAGCAGGGCCATGAGAGAGCAGCCTGGGAATTATAGCAGTCTGGGCTATAATTCCAACTCTACCACTTATTTACTGTCATCAGAAAGGCAAGTTACTAGGGCCTCTCTGGTGGCGCAAGGGGTTAAGTCTCGGCACTATGAAGATATCCACAGCCACTGCAGCATGAGTTCGAGCCCCGAACAGGGAGCTTCCCACATGGCGCATCTCCTATCTCGCCTGATGATCCCCTCAGCAGTGCATTTCAGTAGATCCACCTATTCTGCTCCCCACTCTGTCTCTGGTGAATCCTCTCACCCTCCACACCTCTGGCCTACACCCCAGCTTGTATGCATAAATAAATCTTTAAGGAAAAGAAATAAAGGCAATTTATTAAACTGCTGAGTGCCTCAGCTTCCCTACCTAGTAAACAGTGATAAATAACTGAACCATGTCCTGGGATAAAGAGGACCAAATGCAATACTAAGCCGGCCTTACAAGAATTTGTTAAGTGAATTGCTTATAATTATTAAATGGAAAACTGAGACTCACAAGTGAACTCCAGAAAGGAAAAGGTGGGGCTCACTACACAGAATGCTCCCACTTCAATGGAGTGCCTCTGAGCACACAGGTAGGTAGGAAGGACTCACCTACCACCATCTACCCCACGGGGCCCGGATTTGACCTTGCAGCCCACGCTCTGCTCCCAACGAGGCTGTGGCCGCTCGTCGCCTCTAACAAGAACTGCGTCTCAGTCCCGGGCAGCTGACAAGCAGTGCCCAGCAGGACACCCTCATAGCTGGGGTTCGCCCACACCGAGGCTCACCCCAGGACCCTAGAGTCGTCACAGACTGGAGTAGGACTCTGCAAACAGACCCCCTCAGCATAAACCTCCTTCCCTCATGTCCCTTTCCCAGGGATGGGGGTTTGGGGGGGGGCAGCAGAGGCATGGCAGCCTGAGTGGCCCAGTGCCCCCCTTGATAGCAGGAGACTTACCTGAAGACCATAGACGGGATGAACGAGGACCGGTCTGGCTTAGCATCAACGTCATCGACTGCTAAAACCTCAGGCCCCTCAATCTCTCCCACTGCAGTCGGTTCATCGTCGTTGAGCATCTGGAGAGGGAAACAAATCTGAAAGTTGGCACCCAGGGCATCACCGGCCTCATGATATTTTTCAATCACTTTCATTGAGTGATGGAATTTTTAATTAAGCCTAAAGATGAGCACTCTCTCCTATTTCGGCTCTGGGGCTACTGTGCCACCAATTCACCAAATGCTCACGTGCCCACACTATGTCAGGCACCAATCTGCAGAGCGGGCACCCAGCAGCAAAGTAAGCCAATTCCTTGCCCTCAGGGAGCTTCTAGTTCAGCATTCACAGTTTTGTAGACGTTTACTGACTATGGAAGGTCTGTCTAGGTCTGCAACAAAATACTCCCCTAAATCCCTGCTTATCCTTGGCCTGACACCACTCAAAATGTCCAAAACCAGCACAGCAACCTGGGGCCTACAGCTGTCTGTTTCAGATGATTTTATATGGCTCTACCCCAAATTACTTCCCTGGTTGGCAGATGGAGGTCTGTATTCCTGATTCCTCAAGAATCCTCACAAGATTCCTACTAGGTAAAAGTTCAGCACTAATCCTATCTCCTTGGGTTTGAAGGTCCTGCATGGTCTCTTATGGGAGCTGGCAAATTAGGGCCCACCAGGTTTTTATATATAGTTTTATTGGAAACCTGCGAGTCTGTTCATTCACAATTGTCCATGGCCACTTTCCTGTCACACCTGGGGTTGAGTAACTGACAGAGACCATGTGGTCTCCTTCTCTTTAAATGAATTAATACATGATGCACATAAAGCAAGTGTAGGACACTCCCTGTTAGTGTTTATTATTATAATTATTACTCTTCTTCCATTAGGATTTTAAGGACAGTTGACTTGAACACCACGGGTTTGAACTGAATAGGTTCAATGTTAAGGGACTTTTTTCTACTCTTTGGTTCCATATTCAGGGATTCAAACAACCACCCCCAGCGTTGGTTGGTTGATTTCAGGAATGTGGGCAACTATAAGTTATAGTTGACAGCAAGGGTGGGCAACAGACCTCCGAACGCTCTATTCTGCCGCTATAAAGGCAATCTCCCTGAAGAGTTCGAAGAGAAGCAGGGGGAGGTGGGCTTCTCCACTGGAGCACCTCAAGGAGGAGGGGGCTCTACTGGGCACTTGACGGCCAGTGCTCCTGGCCATTGCTAGGAGCTGGAGCCTGCGCTCTGTATTTCGGGGTTGAGGAACTTTCGTTTCTTTAAAGAGGTTGGAGAACCTACGGCTCAGCGAACAGGGTGCAGAGTGGACTCTAAACTAGGCGGTCTGCAGTACGAGTGTCTTATACTGATATGGAAAACAGAATAAAGGACAGGCTATCAGTCCCCAAGGAGGAAGTAGCCTGCAGGGAAAGCAAAGGTTAGGGCGTTGTATACCTGCCCTGCAGGAGTTCAAGGGAAAGTGCTGGAACTGACTCACATCCGTGAATAAATCGATTTACTACAAGTGATGCTACTACCCCACAAATGGTAAAGCTGAACGCACCGAGAAGGGCTGGAAGGCTGCCTGAGCCTGAGAATCCTGCCCTTTCGCAGTTCCGGGAGGGATCTTCCAGAGTCCTGTACCAGGGCACCCAACAGGGACGACCAGGAGCCCTGGGGCCTCACCTGGGCATTGCTCTGCACCCAAATCACTTCCCTCCATCCCCGCATTGACAGTCACCAGGGATCAGCATTCTCCCCATTTAACAGAGGAGGCAAAGACAGGGCCAAGGGCCCAAGGCTGGCAAGCGGGAGTGGGGGGATTGGGGGAGCTGGGGAGGCGCGGGAAACTGAACCCAGGCCCACCTGACTGTTAGCGTAGAAACCAAAGTGCCTTCCCGTCTAAATCCGCCCCGCCTTCTTTTCCACATCCCCAGGAGTAGGGAGTTTCCCCAGCCCGCTGGCTAGGAGGGGAGGATGAGCTGAGCAAAGCAAGCGAAGCCGGGTGGCGCGGAGAACCCTCTTCCCAAAGCTTCTCCGCCGGCCTTCGGGGTTGCCCTGGCAGAGGCGGCACGGGTCCCCTAGAACGGCTGCGCTCCCTTGCGGGGGCGGAGGAGCGGAGCTGGGAGCTAGCGGCGCGAAGGCGGGGAGGTAGCGCGGCGGCCCCGCGAGAAGCGCAGCGGGGGCGGGAGTTACCTTTATTCCTACGGGCGCCGGGGCGGCAGGAGCTTGCGACCGTCTCGGTTCCAGGACCGGATGATGTGAGGCGGCACTCACAAAGCGAAAGTAAAAGCTGCCCCGCCGCAGGGGGAGGAGCCCTCCCGGCGGACGCGGAGCAGGCGGGGCTCGGTGCACCGCCCCGGCTCGGACAGCTGCGCTCCGCAAAGTTGGCGGCGAGCAAAACGCCCCCACGCCGCCGCCGTCGCGGGAGAGCGCGCCCTGCAGAATGGGCCGAGCGCCGCCGCCGCGCACCGTCTCCAGGGGGCGCCCTCTGCGAAGGGCGCCGCGAGCAAGTGGCCCCGGCCGCCGCGCGCATCGCTGCGGAAGAGGGCCCCGGGCAAAGTTGGTGGCGCGCAATGGCGAGCGTGAGGCGCAAAGTGGGCAGAGATTTAAGTGATCCTGTCGCTTCGCTCATAGTTCCCGGAGGAGCGCCTTTTGCCGAATTGGCAGCGCTCGGGGTGACCGGAAAGCGCGCCTTGCAAACCCGGAGCCCTGAAATTGAAGAGTGCCTTGCAGACTTCCCGGCCCTCGACGAAGGGGGACGCTGAGAGTCCCCCCTCCTCCTCCTTCTGCTTCGAGTAAGGTCTTCGCACTAGTTTGGGGACCCGAAGCCTCACCCGGCCAGATGCTTAACTCTTACTCTGTGCGGGTCTCAGCCCCGGGGCCGGCCGCCCGCCTCTGCCGAGTTCCTGCTGCCAAGGCGCGGCCTCTTGGCCCGGGCGGGGTCTGCTGCGGTTCCCCGCCTCCCGGAATGGTTTCCACTCGAAGGTGCTCTGTTCTTCACTCGTGGGCTGTAGGACGCTAACTCAGCGTTCTCTGGGGTTTCCAACTTCGAGCGCAACCCGCTTTTCTAGATTTAGCGTCAGGATCATTCATGAAATATTTATTGAGCGCCCCCATGTGTCAGCCATTGGGTATGCGAGTTAGTGTGACTTGGGAGAGACTGACTTGCAGGCATTCCATTTCCCTCCCACCACGCGTCCTCACGCGCGCGCGCGCGCGCACACACACACACACACACACACACACACTTCCTCACAACCCCCACACACTTCCACACACACACACTTCCTCACAACCCCCACACACTTCCTCACAACCCACCCACACACACACTTCCTCACAACCCACCCACACATACTTCCTCACCACACACACACACACACACACACACACACACACACACCTTTCTTATCCTTGGTCCTCCAGTCCAGGCCTCCAATGCTTTTCTCTCGGGGGAACAACTGATTAACTCAGTCACACTGTGGTAGAAATATCTGAGAACAAATTACAGTTTTATTCATTCCAGAGCTATCAACGCCTGTGCGAAAGAAGTGAGGTCTTACTCGCTTCTCTCACGGTAAGACATAAGGCAATCCCCCACCAAATTCTGTCTCTAAAATCTCCCCAAGTCAGGACTCTAGGTTTAAGAAAGCCTAGCCCCAAATATCTGTGACTGTGTGATGATGGACGTGAACTAGACTTGTGACCATTTTGTACTGTCTATTTATATCGAGTCATTATCTTGTACATCCGAAAATAATATAGGGTTAGATACCAGTTACTTCTCCTTAAAAGAAAAAAAAAGGACTCCAAGCAAGTGTAAGAGTGTAATTATAACTTATTAACTTCTGTGAAAATCCTATATTTCTGGATATTTTAACAGCGAATTTACTCTATTTCCAACATGATTTTGCTATAGGTGGAATGTTTGTGTCTCTCTCCCAGATCCCTAAGGTAAAACCTAACCCTAACCTGATGGAGTTGGGAGGTGGGGTCTTGGGGAGGTGAGAGGATGGTGAGGGTGGGGCCATCCTGGGTGGGATTAGTACATTAATAAATGCATGAGTGGGAAGACAAAATGAGCTTCCTCACCCTTCAATCTTGAGAATTCAGAAAAGTTGCAGTTTTCAATCAGAAGAAAGCTTTTGCCAGAACTAGACAGTGCTGGCACCCTGACTTTGGTTTCCAGCCTCCAGACACCTGGTTTCTCTGGAAACACCTGTCAAGTTGGCTGGGACGAGGAGTGATCGCTGCTTCAGGTGAGCGTGTGCTCTCCCATTTGGAAGGTCCCTACCTTGACCTATGGCTTCACCTCTGATCTCTAGGCATTTTGGTGAGAGTATTAATAATTCCACTGGAGCTATAAATACTAATTGAGCAACTTTTCCGTGCCAGATCTTATTCTAGGCATGAAGGATATAGAAATGACAAGGACCAAGGGTCCTGTTTGGATGGATTTTATATTCTGGTGGAAGAGAAATTTAGTTTTAAAAGCAGATACGCTAATATTTAAGATGGCGGGTGATGGTAATGGCTTTGAAGAGCAAAGGTCATAGAAAGTAGGAGCCAGGGGTGGGGCAGGCGAGATATCATTTATTTTTTATTTTTGTGTAGAAGAACTGGGGTAAAGGCCAGAGGGACAGGGCCCAGGAGGGGTGGGGGGAGGGTGAGCGGATTCATTAGGGACAGTGGGAAGCAGAGCGACAGATTTACTGAAATACACTGCTAAGGGGAGCAGCTGGTGAGACAGAAGAGGTCTGCAATGTGGGTTAGCTCCCTGGCCAGGAATTGAACTCAGGTGGTAGCGGTGATAGCACTGAGACTTACCCCTAGGCCACCAGGGAGGCCCGAGATGCCATCTTTTGTAAGAGGTTTCCAGAAGGTCTGCTTTAAAGTGACATTTAGGTAGATAGTAAGGGTCTTCACAAACCAGGAGGAGAGGTTTCAACTTTATGCTGCCAACTTTCAGACCTGGGAGACAAGGTTAAGCAGATAGGCCTTCTTGGAACAGTCCAGGTTTACACATAGTGACCCAAATACTGAGAGTTCTCATGTGATCTTATATTTGCATTCTAGCAGAAGCTGAACACCAATGGATATCTTAATAGTTTTCGGTTTCAGTAAGTTCAATGGTTTGATAATAGTATTTGCTATTCCTGTTGAGTGAATCAATCCTGTTTCATTTCTTATATTTCAGGGAGCTGGCCTTCCTGCTTCAGTCATGGGGCTCAAAGAGCAACTTTTCTAATTTGATGGTTGGGCAAGGGTGTGGTGTATTCCTTTGGGTTCTTTTCTTGGGGTATGACTACAGCTGCTATTGCACACTGCCTGATCACACACCAGGATATGGTCATGCACATAAACATGACGCTGTTGTGAGTTCACATTTCTATTTAGAGAAACAAGTCAGCTAGAAATACTTTCACCTTACTTCCCAGACGCATGCGTGCTGCGTGAGTCGCCAAAATAGCCCCTTGAGTAAGTGGCAGCTTTAAAAACCATCCAGCTGCTGACTTCAAACTAGAAGGTCAGCAAAAGAAAGTGGAAGTGGGATCAGAGCGGATCACAGCGCCCATAGGAATTGAGCAGTTACTGGGATTTTGAAGACTTGGCTACCTGTCTGAGGCTTCTGGATTTTTTTGCCTGCTGCCTGCCTTTGTCTTCTCTCTTCGGACGTCAAGATGAATGTGCAGGCTTGCTCTAGGTGTGGGTACGGGGTGTATCCTGCTGAGAAGATCAACTGTCTAGATCAGGTCAGTAGACACTTTTTGACCTTTGGGAATAGTAACAAAAAGGGAAAATTATCTTCTCACATATTTACATGTGGAATTTTGTTTTCTTGAGCTACCACCAAAAAACCCAAAATCTGTGTTTCTCATCTCCTGTTCTATGCATTTCTATCTCTGTCTTCTATGTCATCTCAACAAAAAAGCTATTTGTTTATTTAACATATCACAGTTGTATGTGTGTGTGTGCGTGTGTGTCCAAGTCATCCTTTTATCCCCAATGCTCAGTTTTTTAACCCTGAAATAGAACATAAAATATTGTATAAATATAATAATTCAGAGTCTAGGAAAAACGTGACTTTGCTAAATGTCTCCTATGTGATTTCTAGATCTGGCACAAAGCATGTTTTCACTGTGAAGTTTGCAAGATGATGCTCTCAGTTAATAACTTTGTGAGTCACCAGAAAAGGCCGTACTGTCACGCGTAAGTGATGGGCACTTGGGTTTTAGTTCTTAACAAGTTGCCAAACAGAGGTTCAAATGACACCCTCCAGTGTCTTCCCCCAAGATTTCGCTTCCTACATGCATTCTTCGGGTGAAGAAACCCGAAGGCAGAATTTTCTGTCATGGACAAAAGTTGAAAATTCAATTTCTTACCAATAAAAACACAAATCCATTCACAATAACCTCAAGTCAAACTATTAAATATTATGTAGAGCAATGTTTTTATTGTGACTAGGCATAAAGAGCTTTGGATTTTTTTCTGTTAAATAATTTCAAAATCCTTCCCCCTACCCCCACCCAGAAAGTTGTAAAGTAATCATTACAGGTTAAATTTGGTTTTTGAGTTATATATGTTGAATATATTTGATTTTCCCTCCTAAGGAAAATCAAAACCTTAATAATTGCCTGGAAAATCATAACCTTAATAGTTATTAAGTTTTATATGTGCTGATATTTTTTTTCAACAACGGTATTTTAAGAACAGTTGCTGAGTCATCCTGGATAAAGTGCATTTCTAATTGTGATTTATATCTGATTTTTGTAGCCATAACCCCAAGAACAACACTTTCACAAGTGTCTATCACACGCCATTAAACCTAAATGTGAGGAAATCTGCAGAGGCCATCCATGGGGTGAGTTACTAAACTTTCAATTTCAAAGTAGCCTTTAAAGAAACTTTCTTGACTCAGGCACCTATTAGGGTTTTTCAGCATCTCCATCTGGGTATGATCCTGCCCAAATTTTCTCCACCTATATGTGCAAAGCACATTTAAGATAAAATATCGCCATTTCTCCTACCATAACACAGAGACTAATACGTACCAGAATCTACCTTGTCTGAGGTTCTTGTATCCATGGGAATCCCTAGCTCTGGACACATGTTTAAAATCGGCCCTGTGTGCTAGGTACTTAACACATAAAACAAAGTTCATAGAATTGGAAAATATTACAAGAACCTTTTCTTTCTTTCCCCTGTGACATTGCGGTACAGAAAATGAAAAGCCTCTATCTCCTCACTCTTAAATCTCTGAATTCAGTGGTGTTAGAGATTATTTGCAACCCCTCTTTCCGCTTGGGGTTGGGTAGGTCAAAGAGACTTTGACTTGGAAGTGCTGTTTGGGTAGACAAGAAGGACATGTTGTAAACCAACATCTTGAAAAACCAACAGTAGAGTTTGTCAATAACTATTGACTGAATATTTGCATTTATTAAAATGATGAATCATTTCACTTCCTCTATTCCCCATAATAAATTGCTCTGGGGGAAAGGCTAACTCCTCTAAATTTCTAAATTTAGCAAATTAAGCAGGAGAGGGAAGGCTCTCTAGTAATCTGCCTTCTTATTGTTCCCCCCCTTCTTCCCTAATACCAATTCTGGCCTGCCCAGGCTTCTGTTATCTTCCTCCTTGAGAAAATGTGTATTAGACAGAGTACATCGTTATCGTGGGAATCGCTACACATCTGCCCGGGAGCTTATTTCACTAAGAGTTTTGCACTCATCATCATTTCCTTTTTAAAAAAGATTTATTTATTTATGCATACAAGAACTGGGTTTAGGCCAGAGGTGTGGGGTGGTGACAGGCTTCAGCAGAGACAGAGTGGGGAGCAGAACAGGCAGATCTACTGAAGTACACTGCTGCGGGTGAAGCAGGAGAGGTCTGCTGCACCATGTGGGAAGCTCGCTGGCTGGGTATTGAACTTGTGGTGCAGTGGCTGCGGATAGCTTCATTGTGCTGTAACTTAACCCGTTGTGCCATCAGGGAGGCCCAAGAATCATAGCATTTCTGCAAAATAACCTCAATCATTTAATACACATCCTAATCCAACAAAGTCGACATTGTCATCACCCTATTTTACTGATGAGAAGACAGACTCAGAGCATTGCTCATCGTATCATTAATTCCTAAAAATTCTCCAGCCTCAAGAATTCAGTCAATCCTAGATTATTGAGTAGGCTAATTCTTTGAGGATTTCCTTTTCATCTCTTGACGTCTAAAGCAGTTACATGAAATTACAATAAATATTGAATTCAGCTCTTCTTTAGGCTGCTGCTCTTTATCTAAGTTGTCTCATCTAAGAAAGCAACTCTGCTGCTAAACATCCTGAAAATTACAAGACAGTCCCACAGCAAAGAATTAACTGACCAAAATACTTGCAGGGTGGCTGGCAAGGAATCTTGCCTTTGGTCTATGGAATTTTCATGGTAGTTTCTCAAAATCCAAGGAGAAAAACACAAAAGATTCTTAAGTTATGTGTTTGTATACTTTCTGGAGCCGCATGAAGGAGTAGCAAGCCTGGGACGTCAGTGACAGGAAGGGCCCTGATAGGGAGCCAGAGTTCCTGGGCTCTTACCCGGCTTTGCTAACCCTCTGAGTGATTTTAGTAATTTCATCTCTTTTCGGACCTTCTTTTCTCATCTGCAAAATTGATGATTTAAAGTTCAAACTTGCAAACATTGCAGATTTCTGAACTACATCTTAGCCCTCATAAGTTTTGATATCTGAGTTTGAACCTAAAACCTCCCTCCTGTTTTTTTTTTTAAGATTTATTTATTTATGCATACAAGGTGGGGTACAGGCCAGAGGCGTGGGGCAGTGAGAGGGTTCACCAGAGACAGCGTGGGGAGCAGCACAGACAGATCAATGAAAAATACACTGCTGGGCCTCCCCGGTGGTGCAGCGGTTGAGCGCTGCGCTGTGGAGCTGTCGGCAGCTGCGACGCGAGTTCGACGCCCGGCCGGGGAGAATCCCACATGGTGGGGCAGACCTCTCCTGCCTCACCCGCTGCTCCCCTCAGCAGTGTACTTCTGATCTGCCTGTTCTGCTCCCCACTCTGTCTCTGGTGAACCCTCTCGCCG